>JAEAOA010001027.1:0-15000 GCA_016746295.1 Potamilus streckersoni
ATGACAACAATGATAGCAATTATTGGCAGCAAATTGAGGGTGGTTATGACAACATATTTACGACAAAATCGCTAAGGCTCCATTTGTAAAATGGGTCTTTATTTATTTATTTTTTTAAAATATGAGATTTCGTTGGAAGGCTCTATTGGGCATTCTGAAGCTTTAATCGATTTTGTCGCAAAAATTTGTAGGGTTCACCCTCCCTGCTGCTACATTTTTTTACGCTCCAATGTTTTTTGTGATAATATTTGTAGTATTGTAATTGTGCGTCCACATCCTGTACTGGAATATCTTTTGAAATATGATTGAAGTCAGCTAGATTTCTTTTCATTATATTTGTTTACATAATCCCCTGGCTTGGCTATTAAAATTCAGCTACAAATTCCAAACACCAATGGTAGGGGACACGGCATTTAAAATTTTCATTTGCTGGATGAAGTATAAATTCTTCCTCAGAATTTCTATCTATTGTTACAGTTACAGTTTCAGAAATCTCAACATTCAAATTGTGACTATGCGAATAATTGGAAGATATTTTAAACTTTATAATGCTAAGGACTGAAAATCTTTACACACCATAAACCTCTGTAGTGTATTTGATAGATCGATTTTGCTGCGTCAACATATCAGATCCAGAAGCAACAGTACACACAATATTTTTAATCTGTTTGTGAGGAATTTTTATCATACTCGTTTTCTCAACAATAATAGGAATTCCACTATAAATATCATTAAGTTTTGTGTTAATATTAGCGAGTGTAATGTCAACAATTGATGTATTTCCCAAAAAAATCATCTTTAAGCGTGTTTATGTTTCTGCGAAAATTTGAAAACGTTTTTACCTGACCAAGAAACTCATTTTTGTGCGCTGTTATTTCATTACTGATTGGAACGTCCTGATCATCGCCGTATTTTTTAGTGACAGCGTCACCATAAGCAGTTGAGTTTCCAAGATCTGTAATCTTGTTTTGGTTTATAACATTGTTCCCATTAAATAAATCAACAGCTTTGTTACATAATCATTAACTGACATACCAGAATCTTGTATATTACCTAGATTGTTAAAAGGAACGATATTATTAGCAACCGCAGCAGGATTTTGTACACGTAATTCTGACAGTTTTACATCACTCGTTTTTAATCGTTCTTCTTTGTCCTGGAAAATAACGACTTCATTTTGATTTACACTGGCAACATTTAGTAAATTATTAATTTCCTGTTTGAGCGGATCAAGAGTTGCATACTTGGATAAATCACCTTGATAACCTTCTGTGGATAAATCTACTGATAGTGTTCCAAATTTTGTATAGTAACTCATTATTTACTGTCCTATAAAAAAGTAGCAACACTAGGTTAATATTATACAAAATGGCAAAATCGTCAATATTAATCTTTGCTACAGAGAGACTGGTGAAGCACAAACATAACCATGAACTTCCTGATTGTCATTATCTTATTGTTGGGCGAACTGGATCAGGAAAAACAAACTTGCTTATGAACTTGCTTCTTGCTAATAATTTTAACTACGATAGAGTATATATTTACACAATCAATCCACAGCAAAATAAGTATGAGCTATTAAGCGAGTATAATAACAAGCTTCGTGATGATCTTAAAGCTGGTGAAGATTTTTTTTAATTAGGCAGCCAGAAGATCATATTCCAGTTAATCAACTTGATGCAGATGAACACAAGATAGTAGTTGTTGACGATATTTCGCTAAATAAGATGGAAATGAACAAAATAAGATCGCATTTTTCACTGTCTCGTAACAAACAGTGTAATTCTGTTTATCTTGCTCAAGTTTCTAATAATGTTGACAAATTTATTAGGCAAAATACTGGTTGTTTTATGATATTTCCAGGACTGGACAATCTTGACGTTAGAAATATTGCAAGCGAGCAATGCTGTGACGTGACAAAAGACAACTTTATTGAACTTTACCGTAATGCTACAAAGGATAAATACAACTTTTTCTTGTTTGATAAACTTACACATGATCCAACCAAAATGTTTCGCTGTTGTATTAACAGTTACTTACTGTAAGAGGTTTCAATTTTATAAAATTTATAATAATAATAATGGACAAACGAGCAAGATATAGACAAAATATAGACGATCTAATAAAAACTTGCTCAATCTCGAGCATTACTTAGGCAAAAAGTACAACAAGCACGACGTGGACAAGTGACTGATACAGAAGCAATAGCTACAATTTTCAAGCCAGTTAATGAATCACTATTAAGTAAACAGCCTGAAACTAAAACACTATCAGAAGAAGAACTTAAACAACTGCAAGAAAAAGGTTTGGTTGGAATTGATAAAGAACAACAGGAAGCAGCTGCTACAAAAATTGTTACTAGATCTGAAGAAGAAAAAAGAAAATTAACTGAAGCACTTACAGCAAATATAGCTGCTCCTGCTGCTAGACAAATTGAAACAGATCAATTGATAAATAATCCGCTGGAACTTGAGCAAAGATTATCGGAGTTAACAACGCAAGGAATAACAAATATTATAACAAATTTATCAGGAGACATAAAAGATATTAGAGAGGAACAACAAACAGTTGGTGATCTTACTGTAAGGTTTATAGATGTTGGAGAGCAAAGACATCATTTTTTCAAAAGAGCAAATAATACGATAGATAATAAAGAATATGATGATATTTTAAAGAAAGAAAATATAAAAGATACTGATAATATAAGTAAGTGAACTGATGCAAAATATCAAACATTAATCGATAGATTAGATAAAATATTAAGAGAATGAGCTGCTGCTAAAGATGAAATAAACACGGTTACAGAAATTGATGATATGAATCCACTTTATAATAGGATGAGACATAGTATTATCGCTTTCATGTTTAAAAAAAACAGCAGAAAATAGTAGAGAAAAACCTTTTGGTAGGGGGTGGAGTCTTAAAAGAAAATTTTATACACTCGATAAAACTCGTGTAGAAAAAAAGTAGAGAAGTAAAAACCAGGAAATGGTGTAAAAATATTTACATCGACTACGGAAATGATAGTTAGACTAATGCTATTAATATCATCAAAAGAAGCTGGGAATGATAGCGTTGAACTTGATAATGAAATCATTGACATACTTGATCATCTAAGATCGAGCGAATTATTAACATCTGACGAATATGAAACTTTACACGGGGACTTAATTTTGTAAAATTATCTAATATAAAAGGAATGCAAACAACATTATTGCTAAACTCTAGTGAGTCTGCGATAGATAGCGCAATTTTCAGTAAATTATATTCCTCCTATACAACTAGATCCTGCAAAACATTATGAGATTGGATTAATTTCTTGTACTTGCTGGAATGCTATGCCTAACGTGAAAACTGACGATGACGATGAAATGTGGTTTACTACGTTTACAAGTTCTTCAGTATCTACAACTAAAAAAAAATTCCACAAGGAGCTTATAATATTACTGATCTAAACAGGACCATCGAAGAGCTCATAACAAAAGCTAGCGGTGTGGCTGATAATTTTGAGTTGGAAGTGAATTATAACACATTACGAGCTAGGATAACTTTGAAAAATATGTTAATCGGTCTTGAACCAAGAGAAAGAAGTATTGCACAACTGTTAGGATTTGCTAAAATAAGTTACAATGCACTTGATCAGGCTATTACGTATGACAGTGAACTGCCAGTAAATATAACAGAAGTAAATACGATATCAGTAAGTTGCTCTATTGCTTCTGGCACTTATACATCAAACGGTAGCAAGGGTCAAACGATTTACAGTTTTTCACCAGAAGTTTCGCCAGGTTCTCTCATGCAAATAACTCCACGACATATTATCTACTATCCTTGAAACGTTGAAGATCAAATATCAAGTATAATAATGCTGTTGACAGATCAATCTGGAGAACAGTTGCATGTTAGTAATAAAGTTTTAACTTATTATTTACATCTACGCGAGCAAAAGTAAACATTATGCATCATCAAATATACTGAAACAAAGAAAAACAATTTATCGAAGAAAAATAATAGGAGGATTCTTTGGAAATATATTTACTATAGTTATTAAAAATGTATAGCGCATAAGGTTGTACCAATTGCAATTAACGCGGGTAAAGCTTTTACAACTGGGGCTGCATCTGCCGCTGGGACTGAGGTGGGACAAAAGATAGCTGATAAAATAAAAGGTGATCCACCGACTGCATCTGAAATAAAACAAGCTATCTCAGAAATCGCTCCAACAAAAGAAACTCAGCGAGCTATGATAACAACAACAAAAGAATTAGTATCACCAAAGGGCGATTAGATCATACAAAAATTGATATTTAAAGTAACAGTACCGCAATAAAATGTATTTCTCCTGCCACATAAGGCTATGTTAGAAGTTTGTGGTCAGATAATGACAGTAGCCAATCCACCTGCTGCAATTGCAGTTGGAGCAGAAGTAGCTCTTATAAATAACGGCTGAAATTTATTCAAAAGTGCTAGATATCAACTAGCCAAACAAACTATAGCAGATATTTCAGGTCGACTACATGTTGCAAGTACAGATTTAAATGTTATTTCATTTTCAGATGATTTTTCGAGATCAACTGCAACCAACATGATGTAATTTAAAGATACTGGACGGGGTATAGCTGAATCAACTGAAATTGTGAAGAGAGGTGTTATAGTACATGGAGCTAATGCTGATGCAAATGTTGTGATTGTGAGAAATTTTCTCATTGCTAATGCAGACGCACCACGTGCAGCTGCTAATGCAAACGCCACAAGATTTTCTCTTACAGCAGATTTTAACAATCTTAATATAACATCACCAGATGCAGATGAAAACGGTACTGCGATGTTAAAGTTGCTTCTTAACACACTTGACATGAGAAATCCACGTTATAACGAAGGTTTTGCTAGGCGAAGAGAACTTGCAGCCAGATCACTTCTAATTACAATGATGCTTCCGCTAAGCATGATTTTCGGCTTTTGTCGCGATCATGATAAAGTATTTCGCGGAGTAAACCATACGCTTATTTTAGATCGAGCAGAACAAAACGATAGTTTGTTTAGAGCTGGAGGGGTTGATGTACAGTTTATCATAAACAAACTTGCTTTGTGGATGCCACTTATAACACCGTCGATCACTAAAATAACAGAACTAAATAGCACACTTGATAAGCATACAAACAGAATTTATTTTAAGCAGCATAAAATATATCAGACAGCGGTTCCAAATACTACTGACTACACGTGGAGGGTCACAACAACATCAAGCGAACAACTGCCGAGACAAATATTTGTCGTATTTCAAGTGTACGCATGACGAGGCAAACAACAACAAAATAATGCAATATTTGACCACGCTGATGTCAGAAGAATATACGCTAGACTAAATTCAAAGCAATATCCAGAACGAGCTATAGAGTGCAATTTTGCTGATTACGTTAATAAAAATATTTCTCGACCGTACATATATCTGCTTGACGCAATGCAAAAATATCAAGATGTTTAAGATGGAACAGACATCAACAGAGGAATTTCGTACACTTTATCCTATATTTCATTTTGATGTTAGTAAACATAACGAGCGAATTGTAGACAGTACAGCGGATATTGAAATTACCTGGACAATTGGAAAGGTTCCAGTAGCGCCGGTATACATATACGCATTAGAGATTAGTGATAGATTTATCACGGTAGATTCTATTGGAGGTAAAATGACAGTTCAAGTTTAATCTACATTTGTTATATAAAATGGCAAAATATATTATAAAAGAAGTATATTTGACCGATAGCCAAGTTAAAAAATTAATAGCTGCTATTGCAAAGCGAGAACTGGTATCATTAAAAATCAATCCTATTAGTCCTGATGGTGTTTTAACAAAATTAATGCTAACAAAAAATCAGGTAAAGAAGTATGATCGTAAAAAAAAATTTGTTTTAAATTTGAGTGCTGCACAAATGACAGCCATGGCAAGAAACATTGTCGTCAAATGTGGTTTTCTTGGTCCGGCATTATCAGTATTAGCTAGTACAATAATACCTAACGTTTTAACGATCTTAGGCTCATTAGGACTAGCAGCAATGACGCGAGCAATATCTGTCGCAACAAAGAAAGCTGTTGAGGGTAATGGTATCATTCGTGGAAGTGGAATAAAAAATTTTAAATTTTATGTAAATGATATATTATAATGCCACAACGGAAAAAGGAATCGCCAACAACAAAATCGTCAACAACAAAATCGCCATAAAAAAAGAAAACTAAAAAAAGAGAACACCAAAATACAAATGCATATGCAATCAAACAAAAGAAGGAGGAATTATATCGTTCGCTCTACTGTTGGCGGAATTGCGGGAAGTCTGTTGCCAAATATTTTAGGAATCGAACGTGGCCAAACATTACCGGGAACACGAACACGACCCCGCTGAGTAATTTTGATATAATCGGTAAGTTAAAAGCAGTTCTTGGATTTCACGGAGTTTATTCTAAAGATGAACTCGCAGCAATAAAATCGTCGTCAGCTATAAGTTCGTGTGTGATTAATATACAAGATTTTAATGACGGATCCGGTTTACATTAGGTAGCATTTTATAATAATTTCGACTTGTTTGGACTTCCTTCAAGCGATGTAAGTAAAAGTATATGAACAAAAAATATAAAAAGTTATATTATTCATCAAATCAACTCCTTCCTGTTGGAACGTCTGCTTGCGGATATTATTGTATTATGTTTATCCGACAGATGAGCAGAAATTTTAATTTTTTAAAATTTATTTTACCGTTGGACAAGCAGCCTTCTCACGCTAATGATGAGATTGCAATTAATAGTATCCAAACTTAAAAAATATAATAATGTCGACATACTGTCTCAAGTTTAGAACTAAAACATAAAATACTAATGAAACAACAGAAAAAAAACAAAAACAACAGGATGATTTTAAAGAGTATTTGTGCAATCTGCGGAAAAAGAAAAAAATATGTTTTAAAAGAAAACGTCCCCAGCAACAGTGTCGATAGGATCTGGTTGTCCTGATATTATTTTAGAAGACGACTAAAAATATAGAATGATATGTAACTGTGATTCTGAGAGAGATTTGTATCTTGAGCAAAATAAAATTGTCGCATACTCTCAATGTTGTAACAACAGAGAAATAATAGGGTCAGATATAGATATACATAAAATTATTGGTAAATTCCCAAAACCAAAAGGCGGTTGGACTTTGCCAGGTCATCGGTATACAGGACCTAACAATCCGCTAGATCAACAACTAGATGAAAACGATAATCCGTTGCCAGGACAAGAGCCTTACAATCAAGTGGATGCAATAGCGATGCGTCATGATATCTGTTATCGTGATCATGAAAACTCGAAATCAGATTGTGATAAAGTAATGTTAGACGAATTACGTCATATGGAGCCAATAAATATACGAGAACGTTTTGATAGAAGATTTGTTCAGGGAATGATTGGAGCAAAATATAAATTTGGACTTGGAAAAATTATACGATGATCTTGCAGTCGAACCACATAGACCTAAAAAAAAGTTTCCACGAGGTAAAGTTGTCGCAAACGCTGTCGATGATATCTGGACAATAGATTTGGTGGATGTATCCAATCTGGCTCAGTTTAACGTTGGTGCTAATGGCGCTTCAAAAAGGTATTTGTTTAACGTTGTAGACGTTTTTAGTAAATATGCTTTCAGTGTACCTGTTTCGGCTAAGACAGGGACTTCAATGACTGATGCGTTAAAAGAAACAATAGCGAGTAGAGAACGAAAACCAAATAAAATCTGGAATGATCATGGATCTGAGTTTTTTGACAAAATGATCGAGCAGTTTCTAGAACAAAATAATATAAAAAAAATATGTTACAGGAAAAGAAGGTAAAAACGTTGTTGTCGAGAGATCTAATCAAACGTTAAACAAAAAAATACACAAACATTTGACAGCTAAAAACACTAACAGGTACATCGATGACTTTTCTCAAATCGTAGGCGAATATAATAACACGAAACACAAAAAAATCAAAATGTCACCTAATAATGCTATTAAAAATCCGATATTAGCAAAAGAAAACATGTACCGCAGACATAAATTTCAGGTTGGTGATAAAGTTAGAATATCTTTTATAAAAATAGGTATTTGCAAAAGGATTTACTCCTAACTGGAGCGAAGAAGTATTTTTTGTTAATAAGGTACTTTTAACTAATGCCTGTAACATACGCGTTAAAAGATCTGGCAGGGGAACCTATCATAGGTAGTTTTTACGAACAAGAAATACAGAAAACTGAGCACAATATTTTCGTTATTGAAAAAGTGATAGGAAAAAGGAGATAAAAGTTTAGTCAAATGGCGTGGGCATAGCGATAAATTTAACAGTTGGATCCCAACCAAGCATATTATGATATAATGCTATTATAAATTAACTCATAATTTTGTTTGAGAGATTTACATTTTACTGGTTTACATAACGATATTAGATATCGTCTGCGATCGTCAGAGATCGTCATTAGATTAAAACTTTTGACAAATATGAAATCGAATTTGATGTTTGTCTGTCGGCCTGGAATTCTGATGTTTAAGAAAGGTCTGATTAACTGCCAAAATATTTGCTGTTTGGCAACAGTAAAATTAAATTTCATTATTTATTTTGCAAAGTGATGCTTGGCATTATATCGTTCAGTTGTTGGTCTGCTGTAATTAGATCTGTCAGCAACAGTGACTATTTCACTATCATCATCAGATTCGTTGTTATATAAAATATCACCTTCGCTATAACCAACAGATTTGTCTACGAAATTTTTAGAAAATGTAATACTATGCGTGACCTCATCACTAGTACCTTCTTCGTATAGTTGAGCGAGACCTTTCATCAAGTCCATGATCATAATATATTTTTATCTAATTTGTTATTATAAGATGACGGACGAGGTAAAATATCACCAAAAGGTTAATATAGTAAATTATAAAGAGCTAGCCGAAGCGGTAAGAAAATGCTTGTCGGGTTATAGTGGATATTCTGTTGACGCTATTGTAATGCAAGGTGATTCTCATAAAATATTACTAAAAGAAGCAGAAAAAAAAATAAAATTAATGAAAGTGCAGTAACGATGCTAAAATTTGATCATGACGATGTTATAGCATTTGCTCATCATTGTTTGACTAAAACCGAATTACAAAATACTATTAATCATCATATCTAAAAACAATCCTGAATTGAATTCGCTTGAAAAAGTTGATTTTGTTACTCTATCAGCTACAAATTTTACTGACATAGGCTTTATCTTATAATGCTTTGCCGCAGCTATAATCGATCTGAATTTGATCTCCTCATCCGCTTTGGGGTCTACCGAAACAACAGGTTTTGTTGGACATCTAAAATTAATGCCACCACCTCTTCCTTTTTTCACATTTTCCTGCTGTGTCACTAGCTCCAGATTTTCCAATCGATTGTCACTCTTTACGTTATTAATGTGATTAATGACCAGACCATCGGGTATAGGTCTGTAAAACACCTCATAAACAAACCTATGGCCATAATAATGAACAAAATTTGTTGATGTTCCTCTAACAGTTATATCGATATATCCCAAATTGCTAATAGTACTGCGTACTGTTATAGTTCTTCTGTTTCTAATAATACCGCGATAGTTAGCCTCGTATAAATCAAAGACCGGATGCGGATGCACGCTGTCCCTTTGGAATCTCATCGCAGAACAACGTGTAAATAATATCTTTTCTAAGCATTGCAATCCTCTCGGCATTATCGCCCTTGGCGCTAATCTTATAACCCGCTGAAGTCAATTCGTCAACAGATATTTCAGTTTTAATGTTAATAATCGAACTTAATGCATTTCCAGCGTATAAGTTGTAATTTGGGTGAACGTGATATATCTCTTGCTCACGTTCGCTTGTGAGATTTGCTGTCATTATACTATAGTGATTTTGTATAACTCTTTTTGTTTTTAGCACATGCGCAGTGTGAGGTAAATTATTAATTAGATATTAGACTATAGTATAGCAATGTCGAAATTGCGTGATATAGCCAAGAAAAGCCTTATGGGAGAACCTGATAAAATAGTGACTGCTTTTGCAGGTTTTGACAATAGTTATCGATTTGATAAACAAATCGTGCTAGTAAATTTTACTGTAACAAACCTTTACCACCTACTACAGACAACTGTAAAGCGTAAGCTCGAAAAACACAAAAGTATCAGATTATTAGTGCAATTTCATGCTATATTTTCAAAGCTACATGTAACGAAAGAATCGACTGACAAGGAAATTGCACACCCTTATATCAATGCGAAATCAAGACGTGTTTTGCTTGGGACTAATCTTTTATCACTATCTGATGAAATACACCAGGAAATTTGGAAAAAAGATAGAGGAATTCACCGAATTAGGTTCGGGTTGGAAGTTTGAAATGATCAAAGAAATTTTGTTTCACACGATGAAATATGACGCATTGCGCAGTAGTTCGTATATTGACCTACCACCAAAATAAAAAATGAAAGATGTTGTATCAACATAAAAAACGGAGATAACAAATGTATCCAATGGGCTGTTCTTTCCGCGCTATTCCCAGCAGAAAAAAAACGCTACTTGTGTTGAGAAATATAACAGTCACGTGTCAAGATTAAATTTTAAAGATATTAACTTTCCAGTGGCAGAAAATCAAATACCAAAATTTGAAAAGCAAAATAATGTTTCGATTAACGTTTTCGGACTAGATGAAAAAGAGGATGTATATCCGAGATATATTTCAGAAAAAGCTTCACAATCGACTATAAATTTACTGTTTTATAAAAATCATTACGTTTGTATTAAAAACTTTAACGGACTAGTTGGTAGACAGTATAATAAGAATAAGAACAAAAAGTTCTTTCGTTACCGCTGCCTGCATGGCTGTACAAACAATGAAACATTACAAAATCATTTGCAGTACTGTAGTGCTGTACAAAGAATAACAATGCCATCTAAAAAGATATTGTGTTACAGTTTGTCCATCATAATCAGAAACTAAAAATTCCTTTCGTCATATACGCTGATTTCGAATGCTTACTTCAACCTGTACTTGGCGTAGAAAATAATCCTAATCAATCGAGTACAAGGAAAACTCAAAATCATTTTCCGTGTGGAGTAGTGTATAAGGTAGTTTGTTGTACTGATTCTAGGTTATCTAATCCAATCAAACTATATCGTGGTAAAACTCCAGCTGTCTGGCTTCTCAAGCAGTTGATTAACGAAGTTGATAATATTACTTATCGTTTGAAAAGAGTAACGCTAATGATTAAATTAACACCTCAACAAGAATCCGATTACGAGCAAGCGGAAATTTGTTATATTTGTGAAAAAGCTTTTGACCCTGACAATGTCAGGACTGACAAAAAAAGTACATGACCATTGCCATTTGACCGGACAGTACCGTGGAGCTGCTCATGATCAGTGTAATTTAAAATTTCACGCTCTATATTTTATTGCGGTTATTATTCACAATTTTCGAGGATATGATAGCCACATTATCGTAGAGGCTTTTGGTGATCCTGAGATAAAATCTCGTCTGAAACTCGATAACATCATCAAATGCATTCCAAATAATTTTGAAAAGTATATGTCAGTTACGCTAGGTAAATTGCATTTTATTGACAGCCTGCAGTTTATGGCAGCAACGTTAGATGAGCTAGTAAAAGGTTGTAGTAAATTTCATAACCAATGAGACTGTTTTGGAGATAAATTTAATCTACTAGCTAAAAACAGGGTATTTCCGTATGAATTTCTCAACGATTGGAGTAAATTTGATGAAACATCTTTACCTGACAAAGATAAATTTTACTCACAATTTAAAAATGAAAATATAACCGATGACGAGTATAGGTATGCACAAGATATCTGGAAAGAGTTTGATTGCGAGACTTGTGGTGATTATCATGATTTGTATTTGAAAACTGACGTGTTATTATTAGCAGATGTTTTTGAAAGTTTTCGTGAAGTGAGTTATAATAATTACGGACTAGATCCTTGCTGGTATTATTCTGCCCTGGGATGTTATGGGATGCTCTGCTAAAGTTTCGTAAGCTAATGTTAGAATTACTGACTGACGTCGATATGTTCAAATTTATCAAAAAAGGTATCAGAGGCGGTATTAGCGTGATAACGAAGAAATATGTTGAAGCAAACAACAAATATTTGAAAGAGTATAATCCTGAACTCCCTTCGAAGCATATAATTTATCTAGATTGTAATAATCTTTACGATGGTTCAATGAAACAACCAATGCCTCTTTGTGGATTTCACTGGATCACGGCTGATCAATTTCTATCTAAAACAGAAAAAGATACCCGAAGATTCTTCATATTTCGTTGAAGTTGATCTTGATTATCCAACTTGGCTACACAAATTCCATAACGATTATCCTTTCTGCGCTGAATCGATGGTTATAGATTATAGTTTGTTATCAGAAGAACAACAAGCGTTAGCATCACCAAGGCAACATTCTAGTCAGGAAACTAGTACCAAATTTGCTTAATAAACGTCATTATGTTTTGCTTTACAATGTTTTAAAACAAGCAGTCGATGCTGGTCTTGTGTTAAGAAAAGTTCATCGTGTACTAAAATGTAGTCAGTCGCCGTGGATGAGAGGTTACATTAACTCAAACACTTCAAGAAGGGTTGCAGCAAAAACAGGTTTTGAGAAAAACTTCTTCAAACTGACGAACATTTCCGTTTTTGGTAAGACAATGGAGAATATCAGGAAACGCATAAATATCGAAATAGTTAATGATATCAATCGCAGAAACAAACTTGTGTCAGACGATGATTTTGTGAGCATGAAAATTTTTAATCAGAATCTTGTTGCGATACAAAGAAGAAAACCAAATTTAAAACTAAACAAGCCTATCTACGTTGGAGCTACAGTATTAGATTATCAAAGTGGCTGATGTATGATTTTCATTATAATTTTGCTAAAATTCAATGTCTGGCTAGTAGATTATTATTTACTGATACTGATTCGCTCGTATATGAAATCGAATGCGAGGACATCTATCAGGACAAGTACAATAATCAACATCTGATTGATCTTTCTGATTACCCACGTGACAGTAAATTTCATAACGACACAAATTATAAGGTGATTGGTAAGTTCAAAGATGAAATGAACTCGAGCACTATAAAATACTTTATCGGATTACGCAGCAAAATGTATGCCGTATTGTTAGACAATAAAAAAATAACGAAAAAAGCAAAAGGTCTGCCTCGTGATTTTGTTAAAAAGTTTATGAAATATGATGACTACAAGTACGGGCCACCATTAATACTGGCCGCCATGTATAGCCTATCGATTGCTGGAAAATGGTGTTAATACCCAAAAGAACAACAACAATAAAATGCGAATTAAGGGTTGGCTGTTAGTATATGTTTCAATGGGACAACTGCTTATTTAATGCAAACACCTCACGGAACTGGGGAGTTCATTTGAACTTACCTATTATTTCTAGGACAATTACCAATAATTATATTGTTGGTCTATATATAGCAAATTCCAAGTCTTATGTGTTCCTGCACGCTTTACGGCATACATTTGATCAAGGGTTGCTAAGGACATGTGTCCGAATATGTTCAACACGAGCCAAATACAGACATGACACAAATGCAGTATCCAGTGTACAGTGCTCCAAATATTATGCTTACTATTTATAAATTATGGTAGGCTGTTAGATCAAAGAAGCAACTATAGCATTTATTGAAACACAAGCCATTCCATCATTTTTTGCATGTTAGGATTGTATAATAGGCCTGATGCGTTCTCGTCGCAATATGCACATCTCACAATATGATGAATGTTGGTTAGACACCCATGTCGGTAATTAAGGAAAAGATAAGGCTGACCTAGTTCAGATAGCTCTATCCCTATCGTAAACCTATTTTAAAATACAATATATTGATTTCAAAATCGAGTATCAAAAAAATTCTTATTTAGAACGTGGCATGCACCGTACAATTGAGGCTGGGTATAATACATTTGTGTATAATATATTTGATGTGTTCAAATTTATGTTATCAAATAGCCTTTAATTTCCAACGGAAACATACATACGGAGGAAGTAGTTATTGGATAAGTTATTTTTATATCTCCAGCCTACACGCATATGTTACTGTAATGATAGACACATGAACTGTCGATAAGATAAGTGCAAATTACTATTTAATTGCATCCAAAAAAATATGTCGCGAGTACAATCCTATATCCCTACAGTACTTTTGCAAAAACAAACATTTGTTCTGTCAATTACTGTATCACCGTCTATGTGCCACATTGATCCAGAATTTACTGGTATTGCATGATGCCTTCATTTTTATTATATTATAAAATATTTAGTTTCGCGCAATAATAATAAATATTTCTGATTCTTAAAATTTTTGTTATGACTTTTTTGGCCCTCCATGGCTCTGTATTGTTTTTGCTTCATACAATTCACATTCAGTCAATCATTTAAATAACATATTCTATCTATCGCTGTCAATGGGCCATATGCTATCGTTATGTTGAACATTTTATAAGTTACCGAAAAATTTTGTATCTCAATCCAGATAAAGAAAGAATGCCGGTTAAGTTATCTCCAATGGAACTGAAATTAGCATCAGTATTTTTTCTTCACAAGACAGAACATAAGGATCACTGACTACAGCTATTTTTAACCTTTTTCTTTTCAGGAAGGGCCTAACAAAATATTGATGGTAGATAATGTAAGAACGATTGCGATCATAAATCCACTCAGCTGCAGCGTTTCGTTTACAATCCACGTTATATATATGATTTATGGTAAGACTATTATGCTAATAGTATATGTCAAGATATGAACAATTTAGAACTGAAGAGCCACCGTTATATTCCAAATTAATTGACTGCCATGATTATATTATATAAGACCTCGCCAACTTTAATATGACCACAACTAGCCAAATTAAATATTGATCTCATACAGTCCTTGATTGTGAAGAGCCACATTGCACGGCTACAATGCA
>JAEAOA010001027.1:20000-312500 GCA_016746295.1 Potamilus streckersoni
CAGACACACACATAGACCCAGACACACAGACAGACAGACACACACAGACACAGACCCACAGACACACACACAGACACAAACACAGACAGACACACAGACACCCACAGACAGACAGACACACAGACACAGACATACAGACACATAGACACACACACAGACACACAGACACACAAACACAAAGACACACAGACACAATGACACACAGACAGACACAGACAGACGGACAGACACACAGACAGACACACACAGACAGACACACACAGACAGACACACACAGACAGACACACACAGACAGACACACACAGATAGACAGGCACACACAGACAGACACACAGACAGACACACACAGACAGACACACACACAGACAGACAGACACACACAGACACACACACAGACAGGCACACACACAGACAGACAGATACAGACACAGACACAGACACACAGACAGACACAGTCACACAGACAGACACAGACAGACACAGACACAGACACAGACACACAGACACATACAGGTACAGACACGGACACACAGACAGACACAGACACACAGACACATACACAGACAGACACACAGACACAGACACAGACAGACAGACATACAGACAGACACACACACAGACAGACAGACAGACAGACAAGCACACACACAGACACACAGACAGACACAGACAGACAGACACAGACAGACAGACAGACACAGACACAGACAGACAGACAGACACAGACACAGACAGACACAGACACAGACAGACACATACTCAGACAGAGACAGACAGACACAGACAGACACAGACAGACAGAGACACAGACAGACACAGACATAGACACAGACAGACAGACACAGACAGACAGAGACACAGACAGAGACAGACAGACAGAGACAGACACAGACACAGACAGACAGAGACAGACACAGACCATGCTTCCAACCAACCAACCATACAACCAAACAACCAACCAACCATACAACCATACAACCAACCGACCAACCATACATGCATCCAACCAACCAAACAACCATACATACATACAACCAACCAAACATACATACAACCATCCATCCATCCAGTTATATGTTATATTCTTTGTGTTGAAATATTATCATTATCTGGTCAATGACTTAATTTTATCCTGTTACAGTTAAATCATACAACATGACTTAAAACATTGCAAACCTGCCTGTGCCCTTGAGGAAGTTGCTCATGACTGAACGAACACACAGAGACAGAGACACATCCATCCATCCATCCATCCATCCAGAAAAAGTATTAATAAACACATATACATAGGCAAGGAATGCTAGGTGAACAAACAGATTAGAGATTTAGACTAACAACATTGGGATTGCGCATACGAACACATGCAAAGACAAGGATAATTGGAAATAGTGCATAAAAACATCAAATGCAAACATTTGAGCTTACAGTGGCAAAATATTGTTCATTTAATTCTTTTCCTTTAGGTTATATAGACGTTGGAGGTGATCTCCTCGGCAGTATGTGTACTATTGAACCCTACGATGGTGGATTCTTCAAAAAAGTGGCAGAGAAGACCTTAGCATTTTATGGAAAGAACGATCTAAATAAACAATTTACCGATTAGCCTCAGATTTAAAGATTACTTGCCATTGATGAAGACATGACTGAATGCAATACCAATTATGACAAGCGGAATAAACGTCTTAGTTCAGTTTGAGTATTTTCTATTATTCTGATACTAATTTATGTTCTTTCCATTACGCACCAATCGGTATTTTGTTCGTAAAAAGAGAACTTGACTTATTTCTCCTAAACAGAAGAATAATATGGTCGTTTTCTAAATGATATTAAGAGGTTATTGTTAGGACTGGTCTGTCTGATGTATGTATAATGTGGATTGGTTGGACGTGATGCTATACGTCTGTGGTATGAATAACACATTTGTAGACATTACCGTAAACTGTCAAACTTCAGCCATCATAGCGATATGACAAAAATGTTTATGCCAAAATTACAAATCTGAATCACATACACACAAAATAATCAAGCACATAAATACACACACATGCATACATATATCCTGATGGAATCAAATTTTGACGCAAGCGAATGGATGCGATTGCAGGTACCGGTTTTATTAGATACGATTTAGTTTGTTGAAATGTGATGGATGTCAAAGGCTGGCAAAGTCTGTTGTAGTTGGAATATCAATACCTATATAAACATTTTTCTGACACTTGCTCAGGACATGTGATTTTTTTTATTCAAATGATCACAATCTCTGACTTCAGTTTCAATTTGCTCAAAATAAAATATTCCTAGTTAGAAAATTATTTGTCAATTATCGTTGAAACTAATGTACTCTTAATATGAAAAGAATTGAATAAAATCATATTAATGCGACATTTGTATATTGTCCGATCTCAGAAAAACAAATCAATGTTTTCCACAAGGTCCTGATATCAGCCATTTTCCGGATGTAGATAGCATGTTAATGTTCCTAACTAGGCGCTTCAATTACTGGTCCATCAATCGGATTACCTGTATATTTATATTATGAAGCAAAGCGATTACTTCCTAGATTGAATTGTGAAGTTAAAATTTATTTAGTTATTGAGAGTATGTGCTGTTGTGTACCTGGGTAGTATTAAATGAAAGGAAAAAGTCCTTAAAACAATATGTAAAGAATTATAAATCTAGTCAAAACATTTACATTTAAGGTCGTTCTTTAGGTACTTTGAGTTCAGAATGTATTGACTATATTGCAATGATGAGCATTCATTTCAAATTACTTTTTTAAACAAAAACTCTTTTATCTGATTAATTCATTTATCTGATTCATATAATTCATGTTCATGACTTCAAAGTTATAATTCGGTACACACAAACTACATTTTTGTGCGCCAGCGCAAAAATGTTATCTTTCGAATTGAAAAAGATAATCATGGTTTTCATCAAGTAGTGACTATTCCTCCGGCGAGATATAAGCCTACTTTTAAGTTTCAAATGTTGCTCCGACAACTGTGACATTTAATTCTTTGACTAATATGGACATTTTACTTCCACCGTACAAGTTACATTACAAAATCATCTGGTGACGCAACCAGAAATGGTAAATATTTGGAAATTTTAAACCTGCATTTCTGTGCTCAATTAACAAAGCAATAAATGCACCTCTTTACAGTGACCACTACGTGTGCGTCCATGTTCAATAGGTTTGGACATTACATTTGTGACAACATTAAATGACTTGGCTAACTTGGTGATATCTGGTTTGTGTCCGTTGAATTTCATATTTGCCAAAACACGTCCTAGAATGAATTGTGAAATCAAAAGTCCTATAATTACTTTGAATGTGTTATATTGTGACTGTTTAGTATTAAATGGCATAAAAATAAGAAAAATACAATTACAAAAAAAAACATTGTGATAATCATTGGTGTTTCCAAATTTTTAAATTTTAAAAATTAATATTTTTAAATATTCAATATTAATATAATAGTTTACTTTTAATTGCAAGTTAAATCTGTACATCAATACAAAAATTAAACAGTAAAAAGGAGCTCAGTAGGAAATACATTCACTTATGTGAATTCAGCCGGAGTAACTTTAAACTTTTTCTGACGTAAAGCGTGACACAGTTGCACTTTTCATGAGTACAAATATGTTTAAAATCATTAATGTTTGAATTTACAACGTTAACATTACACTAATTTCAAATTCATCCCTTGGCCATGGTATAGTGGTTGGTGTACTCGACCACAGGACCACATATGAGGTAAACTACCTCTTAATCTAAACTTTGCTTAGGAATCTCTAACTTAACTATAAACGACATCATACAACATATGAACAAAGATGAGGTTTAACATGAAAACTTCAAGCAGCTTGTTGTTTCGTCCCACATCCATAGCATATATTTTTTTAGTTCTTTGAACTGAGAATTCGTGATTAAATCACATAGCAGTTCCACGATCACTACCAACACACACTTTGGAATGTACGTTTAATGAGTTTATAGCAGCTGCTGAGTCAGTAGTCGTGATGCTGCGTATACATTTTCAAGGTCAGATAGCTGACCAGTAAGTCATTGTTTGGTCAATATAAGTAGTGTTGAGTATCATTAGATAAGTTTCTCTTAACATTATTAATCTTGTTTGTAGGTGCCAATAATATGTTTAGCCAGTTTTGCTTTCACAAAAATTAATGTGAGGAAGGGACATCTCAATTATGATGAAACAAATTTAAACTATATTGAACAGAAACCTAACAATTTAAAACAAGACCCTATCATGGAATTATACAAATTTATTTCCTTATTATGTAAATATAATCGGGTTTTCATTTGTGTACAACGATACCCGAGGGTGACCAATATATTTTCTACATTATTTCGAAACAGAGTTCGGTTTACGATGTTCAGCTACACTTTGTGTATAACTTCACACTAAAATCAGTTCCTTACAATACAAACCGTTTTGTCGATCGGAGGTCTATACACGCTTTGTCAGTACATTTCTTTGGAAATATTAATATTGTTTTTAAGGATCTAAATCACAAGGATCTCAAAAAGGTAATATAATTCATATTCAATTTTAGAAATCTTTTCATTACAATGTATACATTTCAATTTGATTTGGCAAATTGATCACAGTTTCAGTGGGTGGTTTTACTACCTATTTAAAGGCTGCAGTGAATGATGGATATAAAGGTGGAAAAAAATAAGCTACTTCCCAACAGAAATACAGATATCGGAACAAGGAATGCAATTATTAGCACATAGGTTGCCACGTTGTCAAATCTTATATTTCACAAGTTTTACGGATGTAGAGAGACGAAGACCAGCGGAAATCTTGCAATACCTGGTATCGAGTGGAAACGAAACGATGTCCAAGGACAACAAAATGGGGTAAGAGGATTGTACTACATTTTGCCAAGGGAAACAAGCCAATATATGGAAACAATCAGGCGGTTCAATTCAGAAGTAAAGCTATCAAAATCTACGCTCCACCACCCCTGATCAAGAAGCTAAAAGACAAAATGATAGACAAAATTTGGAGAAGACATGACTGATGCAAACATCCAAGAAATTTTCATGATAGAAGAGATAATTACACCAGATGGAAAGAATATAACTGATACGTAACGAAGAGGACACAATAAATGGAAAACTCCAATTCAACAATCACCCCAAAAGGAAAAGAGCATCAACATTAAGACCTAGCCCTGAAAGAGCAATAGATTACCAAGCGGAGAAAAGTCCAGAAAGGATACAAAAGGGAAGGAAAAAGATCAAACAAGATGTACAGTCTTTCTAAATAGAGATGAAAAGAGAAGAATTGTCTAGAGGACTATAGGGAAAATAAAGCCACCCACTATTACTAAATATACAATCTCAAATCGTTGAAAAGATATTTCATTTTTTTAAGAAAATAAATAATACCAGGACATAGGCATAATGTGGGGATCAAACCTGAGAATCTTGAATAAATAAATGGTTTTACAAATAAATTTGAAAAAAGCTATAGATTTTTCTAAAGGCTATGATATCATCTTTCTACAAGACACCCATGGAATGTCGGAACATGATGTGAGATACTAGAAGAGGGTATAGACGCCTTAGTATTCACTAGCAATCACCCAGCAGTTAATCAGGCTCGGGTTGGTACAATTGTTCGGCGGACCGCCAAAGGCTTTAATTTGGAAAATATTATAATACCAAATGAATTCCAAGGTTGATTAGTCCACTAAAAATTGAATATGAGGAGTTTATATATACCAATGAACCACCAGGTATAAGCTTAAAGAAACCCCGTTAGATTGTCGCAAATAGATACATTCAATATTTTGCTTTAGACCCCAGTGTAATAGAAAGTGATTTCAACTGGATGATGTAGGTTTAGGCAAACATGAAGGGCTTACAAACTCAGATAAGAAACCTTTTTTAAAAAAATAAATAATGTAATACATGTTTATAGATATTTAAAATCTGAAGGCAAAGAATATACATATACATATGATATAAATGAAGGAAGTTGACATATATAGAAACGCGTATTGAGGCAATAAAAAAACTACAATATTAAAAGAAACACTATCAAATCATAATCCAGTTGTATCGATTGTTATTATAAACACAAGTAAGTAGGGACAAGGAGTATGGAAATTAAGACGTGGGTTCGTGCTAGATAGCGAGTACGTGAGCATTGTTAGATCTCACCTAAACGTTCTAAAAGAAAAACATGTAGGGATATTATAAATAATCCGGTAATTACCTAAACACGAAATTAAACGCATAACAATATTTTGATAAAACTAAATACAAAAAGAATGGATTAAAGATATATATTTGGAAATTTTAACTAAAAACTTGCCATTAACAGAATCGGGAAAAAGATAAAGTAGATAAATGGCAATAAAAAGAGAAATAAATTACTCAGGGTATAAAACTTAGGGCAATTAAATTTGGGAATCTATTAAAAGGGTAGAGGAATTTATAGAAGATTCGAAATTAAAAACGAGAATTGCAAACAATAGAAGAAATTGAATCGAATGATATTTTTAAGAATAAAAAGATTTTAGAATATATAAACCAGTATTATTTCAAAATATACAAAAAATCAGAATATTGATGAAAATTTTAATAATTTAAGAGACCAGATATAAAAAAATATTGAGTGATAAAGTAAAATGTTAGATTTATTACTAAGGGGAAGATATTGTTACGAAACGGCTCGTTATGTGTAACATAAAAAGAAGTGCACACAACAAGCTTTAACAATCATACTACTAGAAATACGAAATAATGTAAAATATTTTAAACAATGACTTACGGTGTTTAGAGAAAAGGTCCAAATTTTGTTCAATTGTAATAAAAAAACAGAAGTCCTGAAAAAAAGTTCTAATCACAGTCTAAAGTATGATGTTCCAGTCCCAAATGGTGGTTGTCCGCAATTTCCAGAATTTTTCACAAAAGTAATGTACGTGTTGTCACGTTCCAAAATTAGCAAGAAAACGTCCAAAAATGCAATGTTGTTCGCTAGGATAGTGATAAAGTAGTGAATAGTTCCTCTAACACGGGATGTGTTAACTTTACGTAGATATAATACATTCTTCTGGTTTTACGTAGATATAATACATTCTTCTGGTTTTATGTAGATATACACTCTTCTGGTCTTACGTAGATGTACTACATTCTTCTGCTTTTACGTAGATATAATGCATTCTTCTGGTTTTACTTAGATATAACAATAACATTCTGGCTTTACTTAGATATAATACATTCTTCTGGCACAACAAAATAAAAGTTGTATGACTCGACTCGGCTACAACTGTCAGTCCGTGATTGACTCTCGAACAGGACAGTTTGTAGGTGACTGTCGAACAGGACAGTTTGTATGTGACTGTGCATGAATCGGAAAAACTCAAAGCATATATGGGAATGCTAAAGCGTGGCCTGAACTGCACTCACACGAGGAAGCATGCAATTTCCCAATACTTCTGAACAATGAATTTTCGTCATCATACACAGCACGTGCCAACATGAACTACATCTACGACTCAAGTAAACTTATCAAAAACATGTTTAGACGATACAATGAAATGAAATAAAAAGATTTATACAAAATCTATTTTTTAACACACTTGTAACTCCAGGGTCGTAACAATATTAATAGCAATAAATATTTGTAAAATGGGAAATCCCCATGATCGGATAGCATTACATCCGATTTATATCACATTTCAAAACGAACTTATAGATAATTTAGAATTGATATATAATAACATACTTTTAAATGGAGAAATGACGAGAACTTTAATAGAAGGAATTATAACCTTAATATATAAAGGGAAATGGGACAAAAAAGATTTGAAAAAACTGGAGACCTATAACCTTATTACATATTGATTATAAGATATTAAGTAAAATAATAACGAATAGAATAAGAAGCTGTTTAAATACAATAATCGACATTTTTCAAAGTTGTGGGGGAAGGGGTAGAAACATAGTACATAAAACTTTATCAATTTATTCAGTAATTGAACTATTAAATATTAGAGAGAAGGGAATCATGTTTCTATTCGATCAAGAAAAACATGATTTCATTTTTAAAATATTAGAAAAATGCGGTTTTAGTCAAAACATTATTAACTGGATTAAGGCTATGTACAAAAACATTACTACGCAAATTATTGTTAATGATGCCCTTACGGAGGAAATAAATATACAAAGATCAGGTAGAAAAGGATGCCCCTATCTATGCTGCTATATGTGATTGCTATAGAATCCTTGAACATATATATATAAATAATAATAAGGAATTAAAATACCTAAAATAAAAGGAATTTTTGAAACTATATTACATGCAGAAAACTACACGAACTATACCAGAAATAGTTCATCATATAAACATTTACAACATGAATTTGCACAATTTGGAAGAGCCTCTGGTTCTACGATTAATCATGATAAGACAGAAATTTTACTAAGAGGTAACTGGAGAGGTAACCTTCCTGGGTTACACCCCCAACAAATTTAATTAAAATGTAAAAGCATTAGGAACAATATATGGGAAAAACTCCATAACGAAAACTAATATGATCTTTTAAATAAGATAGATGCAAAAATAAAACCTGGTCGAACGCAAACATTAACCTAATGGACCGTGTGCAGGTAGCAAAAACATATATTTATAGTCAACTGAATTACATAATGGGCACTGTTCAGCTCACAGAAGCCATGATTCTTAATATATAAAGGAACACATTTAGTTTTATTTGGAACGATAAAATACGCTATGTCAAAAAGAATCACAAATGCAGACCAAAAGATAAAGGAGAGCTAGACATATCATACGTAAGTATAAAACAAAAAGCTATCATTCTAAATAGATTTAAAAAATTAAAAATTTTTCCCCACGTAACATGGGAAGTAATATATATATATATATATATATATATATATATATATATATATATATATATATATATATATATATATATATATATATATATATATATATATATATATATATATATATATATATATATATATATATATATATATATATATATATATATATATCTACATATAAAGATATTTATGAGGATTCAATAACACAATTTACAACAACAATATATTGAATAAATTACTGTAACCTCCAAGGCAATCTAGGAGAATAAGTGACCTTGTATACAAATATAGATATAATATAGAAATATGGAATAAAGGAAAGAATATTTATGCCATATTAAAATATATGATACACAGAGATAAACACAATATAGAGCTACGGCACTTAGATTTTAACTAGACAGACATATGGAAAAATTGGGCAGGTATAATATCGATCACAGTACAAAGTAGGCTATATCTATATAAGATCGACCTCAATACAAAGTAGGCTATATCTATATAAGATCGACCTCAATACAAAGTAGGCTATATCTATATAAGATCGACCTCAATACAAAGTAGGCTATATCTATATTTACACAACAAGTGGTTAACAGGCGAGACAGCTTTTAAAAGACATTTAACAAGTAATATAACAAGATGTAGATTCCCAGGAAAACTAAGAGAAAGATAGGAAATAAAAAAGCAAAATTATAAGCAAATACGGGACAATAGAAAATAATCATTTCCTGTACACATATAATATTAATGACAAGAACATTTATATAGAATTCACAAGATATATAAACTCAATAATGAAAGTCAAAAGAGAATATGCTTGATTCAATAATTTTAATTACTTAGAGATCCTTCTCATTGATTGATCATCATAACAGCAAAACAACACATACAAACAAAATAATACAGTGACAACTTTACAACTACCTCCTTCTATTCTTCCTACTATAATAGACACACAGAGACATTAACTTTATACCGGTTCTACATGCTATATTTTCAAAGCTACTTGTGACGAAAGAATCAACTGACAAGGAAATTACAGATCCTTATATCAACGTGAAATCAAGACGTCTTTTACTTGGGACTGATCTTTTATCGCTAGTTAATGAAATACACCAAGAAATTTGGAAAAGGATAGTAGAATTCACCGAATTAGGTTCGGGTTGGAAGTTTGAAATGATCAAAGAAATTTTGTTTCACACAATGAAATATGACGCATTAGGCCGTAGTTCATATATCAAATTGCCACCAAAAATAAAAAATGTTGTATAAACATAAGAAACGTCGATAACAAATGTATACAATGGGCTGGTCTTTCCGTGCTAATTCCAGCAGAAAAAGACGCATGTCGTGTTGAGAAGTATATTAGTTACGCGTCAAAATTAAATTTTAAAGATATTGACTTTCCAGTGGCAGAAAATCAGATACCAAAGATTGAAAAGCAAAATAATGTTTCTATTAACGATTTTCGTACTTGATGAAAAAGAAAACGTCTATCCGAGATATATTTCAGAAAAAGCTTCACAGTCGACTATAAATTTACTGTTTTTATAAAAATTATTATGCTTGGATTAAAAACTTTAACTGACTAGTTGGTAGACAGTATAATAAGGATAAGAACAAAAAAAATCTTGTTTTCGCTGCTTGCACGGTTGTACTAACAATGAAATATTACAAAAGCATTTTGCAGTACTGTAGTGATGTACAAAGAATAACAATGCCATCTAGAAAAGATAGTGTGTTACAGATTGTCCATTATAATTATAAACTAAAAATTCTTTTCGTCATATACGCTGATTTCGAATGCTTAATTCAACCTGTACTTGGCGTAGAAAATGGTCGTAACCAATCGAGTAAAAGGAAAACTCAAAATCATTATCCGTGCGGAGTAGCGTATAAGGTAGTTTGTTGTTCTGATTCGAGATTATCTAAACCAATCAGATTATATCGCGGTAAAAATCCAGCTGTCTGGCTTCTCAAGCAATTGATTAACGAAGTTGATAATATTGTTTATCGTTTGAAAAGAGTAACTCCAATGATAAAATTAGCACCTCAACAAGAATCTGATCAAGAGCAAGCATAAATTTGTTATATTTGTGAAAAGGCTTTTGACGCTGACAAAAAAGTACATGACCCATGCCATTTGACCGGACAGTACCGTGGAGCGGCTCATGATCTATGTAATTTAAAATTTCACGCTACAGATTTTATTCCAGTTATTCTACACAACTTTCGAGGATATAATAGTCACATTATCGTAGACGCTTATTGTGATACTAACATAAAAGCTCTCTGAAAACTTAATAACATCATCAAATGCATTCCAAATAATTTTGAAAAGTATATGTCAGTTACGCTAGGTAAATTGCGTTTCATTGACAGCATGCAATTTATGACAGCATCGTTAGATGAGCTACTGAAAGGTTGTAGTAAATTTGATAACCTACGAGACTGTTTTGGAGATAAACAGTGCTGGTATTATTCTGCCCCTGGGCTGTCATGGGATGCTCTGCTAAAGTTTAGTAAGCTAAGGTTGAAATTACTGACTGACGTTGATATGTTCCATTTTATCGCAAAAGGTATTAGAGGTGGTATTAGCGTGATAACGAAGAAATAATCTGAAGCAAACAACAAATACTTAAAAGTGTATAATCCTGAACTTCCTTCGAAGTATATAATTTATCTGGATTGTAACACCTTGTATGGGGTTCGTGTCAGAACAAATGCCTTTTGGGGGATTTCATTGGATCACGGATGATAGATTTCTATCTGAAACAGAAAAAAGATACCTGACGATATTTCGTATTTCGTTGAAGTTGATCTCGATTATCCAACTTCGCAATTGCTCTATAATTAAGAATGACTCCTCGATTTATACGAGCTCGAAACTATATATCTACAATAGATTGTCTAGTTAAATCTAAATGTTCTAGCGAAAAGTAATAAATCGGATACTGCGTTGTAAAATCCAGATGAGATATATGTAAACCAGTATCAATGTTTTGAGTACGTCCCATAAACGACATAAGACGATGATATGCTTGTGCTACATGATTTTGATCGAAATTTAACAAAATATCCTCAGATGGTTTTTGATGTGCATTTATCCTTAATGAAACCTCACAAACACAGAGCTTATCAAATATCATGGTACTTTGTGTCTGATTATTTACTCGTGCAATATTTTGAGGCGCAATAAATATATGTCCCGGTGCAGAAACACCTTCCTGAGAGGCTATCTGCCATGTAAATAAACTATTAGTTGCACTTTGGGTAACATCTGTGGTCATCATTAACCATGAAAACATTGATTTACCACCTTGACTCACAAAAGATAGTAACCGATCTTCTTCAGATATTGTTGGTGACATTACTGACATCCAGAACGAAAGTTTGGTTAGTATAACTTTACCATGAAGTGCCCTAGTGGCAGCAGCATCAGCTCCTTCAGCGTGCCATACTGCATCATCATCGGTACTTTTTCGCACGAGTACAACTGTATGTTTAATTCCAAAAATAATCTTTAGTACATGTCTGCAGAATCCAAAGATATGTGACAGTGGAATTGCACATAAAAATGTTCTCCTATTTCCTTTTAGCATCGCTCGACGTGATCTAAATCCTAAGTTGAAATCTGGATCTACATTAATAATTATTCTTTCTACATCTACAGCGGCGTTTCTGGTAATGTTCTGTGGTCGTCCTATTTCATATTGTTGGTATTCTGTAAAATCAGCTGTGTCCTTTGCAAACATCATTGATGGACCAGCTGATCTTGAATAATCGTCACTGTATCTTGCAAGACCAAGTATTGTTGTAGCAATGTCAACGTCTTTATGAATTGATTCAATATTTTTCTGTCCATCATGTACACATCGCTATCAAACAACGCCATAATACCATTATTAACAAAACCAACACTAACATCGGCTGAATATTCAGAGTCATCAGCTTTTAATGTTTCGACTTTAATAAATGCTTCAGCGGGTAAGAAATATCTACTTTGTATCCTGAACCTGTAATTCAATTCGTACACGCTGAACTGGAATTAGGGCGTCATAAGAATAATACTGATAATCGCGCATCTACTCATCTTTAAGAATATGTGCGTCCATGTCAAATGCAGGATCACTTATACGTTTAAACATATTTATTATAATTATTATCGTGTAAAACGATGACCACTTCCTGCTATCAGACTAGCGGTTATATATTTTTCTTTCTCCGACTTTGGAACATCAACTAACTCCGCAAGTTTTTGATGAGCGGATTGATTAATTTTTTACTTACACTTGCGGATTACAGTGCTGGGCAATTTCACTGGTTGAGGTCGGACTGCTTGAGCTTTGCGTATTAATCTTGCTAGTCTATACTTGATGGCCGAGAATGCTTTACTAGCAACATTACCAGCAACACCTATACCTTTCTCACGAACAACATCAATAGCTTTCATACCCAGCTGCTTTGCAATTGGTATTGCTTTTGTAGCTATTCTTCTAAATAGACCCTGAATAATGTCACCTAACCCATCACCGTAGGTTGCCTTGTAAATCGGTATTCGAAAGTTAATTATCCTGGTCATAGTTGGTTCACGTTGAGTACTATTTATTATCATTTATTAAATAGTCATTATGTTTAATTACATACTTAGTCCGGTGACTTAGTCACTAAGATAATCATCGGCGATTTCATTAATGAGAGACTGATACACATTAATATCCATGATACCGTCTGTAAACAATCTTTTACAAATATCTGCTGCTTCATTAATAATTTCTGGGGAATTATTACCAGCTCGTGTTCCTCCAATGAGGATTTCTAGTTGTTCAACACAGCCAGAACATTATTGGTACAAGTAATAAGGCTACGTCCTAGACCACTTCCATTTGCGCCGGGAGCGTCTTGAAATTCTTCTTCTGCTGTTCTAACTGGTTGTCGCGGTGATTGCAATCGTTTCAATGTTAATTGTCGTTCTTTTTCTCGTTGTTGTACCTTTTGTTGTAGTCGTTGAGATGGTCTTGGTGATGGTTGTTCAGATTGTTGTGGTAATTCAAATTGTGGTGGTGGTAATTCAAATTGTGGGGGTGGTGATAATTGTGATTGCAATAGTTTCATTGTTTCATTGTTCTCGTTGTTTATACTTTTCTATATATTCATTTACTGTTTAAACAAATTCATTATGAGCTCTGATTTCTTCGTCAGATCTGATTTCTAGAATACCAGTGTAGATGTGAAATACATCCCTGATCAAATTTGCAGGTTTTAGAGATTTAACACATTCTGCATATGTTTCTCTTTCACGATATCCATAAGCGGAAGTGTCATATAATTGATTTGGGTCCCTGATAGCATGAAAAACATTCGTGCGTAAATTTATCTATTATCTTAGTTCTGGTTTATGGTGGTCCAGGAGTTTGGACGAGTGGTGGTAGTGGTAATGGTTGAGCTTCCTGTGCAGGAGCAATATCGGTAGGCAATGTTGCAAGAGCTTGTTGTGTTGCTTCGGTTGCTGTAACAATTTTTTTGTAGGTTCTACAATCGGTTTAAATAATTGTTTTGTTTCCTCCTCAAGCTCAGTTAAATCCCTCTGATGCAATTGTAAGTGTTCCTTAACAGAATCACGAACAATTAGGTATTTTTAATTACATCGAATCGCTCTCGAGCTAATTTAGTTGAGTGTGGTTCTCTAATACTCATTATTGATAATATTTATAATGGCTGTTTAATATATATTTATGTCTGTCTTTAATGTTAAGGGGAGTTTAACCAAAGATTTTATCTTGACCTACACGATATCTTGATCTTGGATCATGTATATTTATCGTTATGAATGCAAACGGAACAGATTGTGCTTTAGAAAAGAAATTTTTAAATTTATTCATATCCATGTCCACTGAACACCATGTATAATACAAATTCTGCAGGGTATAATTATATACTCCATCAAACACAACCAAAATATTATAGTTATCTCCGATCACCTTAGGTATTTGTACATACCTTTGAATAACATAAATCACGTATGTATTATTGTGTCTACCTCCAGAAAATTTTCTAGCTGGATTTGATTGTTTTTCGAGCATCACATCATCATATACTAAGAGATTATTAATGAATCCATCTAAGTCATCTACAGACGGGGCTTCATCTATATCTCTAATAAAGTCAATAATATCGTCACTGTCTTTATTAACTAACTTTCTTTCTCGTTAAAATCCTTAAGCACTTCGTAACAGTGTTGATCTTCTACAGACGGTGCTATTAAATATAGTTTGTTCCATCTCAACTACCTCATTGTTAAATGTAACAATAATCGCGTTTTACCTGACCCAGATGGACCTATTATAATCATTCGTATCGAATTTGGTAATGCTGGATGGTGCTTTACTGGTTTCTCTTTTTGTGTAGCCGAAAAGTCAATTATTGTATCCATAATATTAATAACATGGGTCTATATTGTGTTCGATGTAGATAATCTACACCCACCACTGGATTCACAATAATAACAAAAAATAAACGACATGCATCAATAGGTAAATGTGCAAAATGTGGTACACAAAAATTTAAATTTATCTCGGGGACAACAAAGGTGGTGATATTGCTGCTTCTTTAGGAAAATTACCTGGATTACCATGGACTAAATATATTGGTGAGAAACACTTTCCTGGATATAAATATTGTGGCCCTAGAACTAGACTTGATATCAGACTCGATAACCAAGATCGACCAAGACCAGGAGAGTATCCAGTAAATAAGATTGATCAAGCATATCATGTTCATGACGTTGCTTATCAAAATCCTGATTTGCAACAACACCATCTCGCAGATGTGAAATATATTCATACATTAAATTCTATGCCTAATAAATATGTTAGAGAAAAACTCGCTGGTTTTCTAATAAAATCCGCTATGAAAAGTAAAATAATGTTAGCGGCTGGTAAATAATTGTACAATTATTATAATGAAATCCATTTATTATAGCCCAAGAGGGTATTGGAAAGGTAAAGCAGCGATCACTAAACTTACCAAAGCAGCAAAAGTTTCACGTTCTGTTGCTGCAGCGTGGTTAGCACAACAGGCAATATGGCAAATTAATTTACCACCAAAAAAATTAGATATGCAAATATTGATGTCAGTGTTCCTAACGAAGTTCATCAAGCAGATATTTTTTACCACATGATACTATTAAAACACGTGGACGAAAGTCACGCACGTACAAATACGCATTGACTGTTGTTGACGTTGCAAGTAGATATAAAGAAGCTGAACAAAGACAGCCTTCAAGTTGCATTTGCGTTAGAGCGAATTTATCAAAGTGGTGGTCTACGATGGCCACAGCTATTACAAGTTGATCCTGGCAAAGAATTTCTTGGTGCAGTATCATTTCTGACGAACAAGCACAACGTTAAAATCAGACGAGGACAAACTGAGATTCATCGTGATCAGGCAATCGTTGAATAATTTAATCGAACACTTGCTGAACGGTTATTCGGGTGTCAATATAAAAAGGAAATATCTGCTGATTTTAAGTCCGGTGAGCGATCTCGTGAATGGGTTGCAAGGTTACCAAGTGTGATATCTGCATTAAAGAATGAAATTACTCGTGCAACTTCCATGAAACCTTCTAATGCAAAAACAACAAAATATATACCACGTAGCGATGAATACGGACAACGAGGTCCACAACCAGTATTCGGTAATGTAATTGCGAGATGTTTATACGAACCAGGGGAGTTGGAGGGTGGAAAAAGACGAGTTACTGACCCTATTTGAAGTGTGACCACACATGCAATTTCTAGCGTGGTTAGATCCACTGGAAGACCTGCTATATACAGACTAGATTCTACTGCCCCTCAACGTGGATTTGTGCATGAAAAATTGCAAGTAATTCCTACAGATACACAATTAACGTGACCTTCACTTATATAAATTAGCACCTCTTCGTCGATTGCATTCAAGACATGTCAAAATCACATTTTCACGTGTGTAACCAAGATTACTATTTATTCTGTCTACGGTAAATTATCTTGAATTATTATTCGAATATTGCCATAACATTATTGTGTTACAACTTGCACAGTGATTATTCTGTAGTTGTTTTAGTTTATAATAATTTCAGTATCAATATCAAAGTCACGTTCATTTTTTTGTCACATTGCTTATAAGACGCTATTTTTTTCTTTATTACAGCATCGTCATCAGTAATTTCTTCAGTTTTTACATAATCTATAATAACCCTATGTAGTTAAGTTATTCGTCTTGACGCGAGATACTGCAAGATAGACTAAGGTTGACCACTCGATCCGGTCATCTACAATCCAGATATTTGTATCAGAGATAGTTAATCCCTGCGACGAATGAATCGTTATAGTGTATCCTAACGTCCACGGTGATTAATCCATATTCAATACCCATTCAACTGTACTAATAGGTACCAAAATAATGTCATTCAATACCAGATTTTCTATTCGGACTGTTTCAGTATCAATACTAGGAATTTCAACTTCAATATTCTGTCGAGTATCTGCTGGGCGATAACATAATGATACAGGTAAATGTAAATGTAACGTAAATAATTTCTTCTGCAATTCATCACGAACCATCCTTCTACTTGCGACTATCAAATCAGTAGGTTTCCATAAAGTCCAAAAATCATTCATGGTAGTTTCTGGAATTATCTCACGCATTATCTCACATTGTATTTTATCTGGTTGTAGTCTGATTAATCTTTTAAGTTCTTTCAGCGGTTCATCGATAGCTCTATGGTCATCATATATTTCTTCATAATAATCTACATTATTCTTTAGCCATTCATGTGGAGACTGTCCAACAAAAGGCGGTGCTTGACCATGATCACCACACATAATCACAGCAGTGTTTTTTGCTAATAACCATTCAAGAAATGTTTTTAGTGTTTCTAACGACACCGTGTCTATCTCGTCCCATATTATATACTTAGGTATATATTTTTCACGCATATACTCAGGAGGCCATGTATTTCCATACTATCTAAAGAAACTGTGATATGTACATGTTTTATCTCCTCGTTCTTTTATCTCTCTGGCTAGCTTATGTGTAGGTGTCAAAATGATCATATCTGAATCGTTGTTCATAAATAATTTAATCGCACGAGTTGTTTTACCTGACCCTCCACACTCATTAAGATAAACAGTCTTATGTCTAGCCACAGGATCATAAAGAGATGGTGCAAATGATTCTAATATTTGATTATTATTTCTGTAATATATTTCTTTAATTTCAACTTCAGCAAATTCAGAATAACTGAGTATATTTTCTTGCTTTATTCTCCATGATTCCCACTCACCATTACCGAATAGCGGATTTAATAAGTCCTTATATTTTTGTTCATATAAAATTAATCCGTAGCGACTCTAACAGCGTAACGAGGAATTTTATTTATCATCGACAGTAGATCTATAGAAACCTAGGTTAGCATTGAAGATCTTAAATGATTAAACTGCGGGGAGTCGCCAAAAGATAGCTCACAATAGCACCTAGTGTGGTCCCATCCGATAAACAAACATTTTTTTCGGCTTTTAAATGTGTTTATTTCTGTTGTATCGGCGATTATAAAATCTAACTCAGCATCGTCCTTAATCAATCTTATACAGTGTCGTTTATAACCATATGAACCACCCTGAGTAAACTTACCGATTATCTTTCTACCGAGATCTTTCACACTCTTCTCATCGTACTCTTTTCTGCATTTACATATTTTAATAATATCATCTTTGGCAAGATCAGGATATTCTTTCCTGACATCTTCTATATTAAATATGTCCGGTTCTGGTAACCAAACTTGCATTTATGGACTACAGGATATAATTGCTTCATTTACCTTTAACGATACTAATATTTCAACATCAAACATACATCTTAATAACACTATTGGAGTCCATCATTTTTCTAAAAAGTGTTTACCAAACCAAACATAAGTAATTGGATGGAGATCTTTTGTGAACTCAAATAATTCTATATATGCAAATCCGGTTAAGTCAAAATTTGGTAAGGGTCCATTTGTTGAAACTCTGGTCATGTCATGTGTGGGATGTCCAAATCTGTTAAAGCATTTAGAATACTCACCATATCCAAGAAAATTTCCAGGATAGCATGCAGCCATATTGACTGATATAACATCATTATAATCGCATTTAGTATTCCATAATTCACCGTGTCCATATTCTATGCAACGTTTTTGTATATCCTCAATAAATTCTGATCTTGTAGGTTTCCATGAATTTTTTTCCTGAGCAAAATGGGCAGCAACAGTTGGTAAGGTAAAACAGTTATTCAATAGTTGTCTGATTTTGTCATCGTCAGAAGTATATTTTAGTGCAAGATTTCTCCTTTCTTCATAAAGAGATTCTGTACGATAAATATCACCATTGGGTCGTACAAATTGATCATGATTATCGTGTTCCGAACTCTGAAATAACCAAACAGATACAGGGTCACTTTTACTAATATTTTTAATAAAATCAAATACATGACCGATATAAAATGTAATCATTCTATCTCGTGGAAATACCAATTATAGCATCAGTCCATGCATGTGCTTTATGATCAATGATTATTATATGGCTTCCATTTTTTGTATATTTTGGTTTGTACAATATCTCTCCTGTTAGTGTTTTTACTGTTATTGGAAATCTTAATAACTTTTCTAGTTTTTTCTAGTTTAGCAACATCCTTAATAGATGCACCCGAATCTTTAACGATCTCTGCCCATTCGCATATATTTTACGTCTTAAATCTGTTAAACAATTACCACGCATCGTATTTGTAAAATGTTCAGTAACGCGCTCCGCAACACATTTTTTTCTTGACTCTGATTGTCTCATCGGTTTAAGATCCGCAATATTAGGTTTATCATTCAGTAAAAACAATCCATATACCACAGCAATAACTGGATACCCTCGCTCAAAATTCGGTTTATCAATACCAGTCAGTATTCCAGGTTTGGATTTTTTACTTAATAATATCGTTTTATTATTTCCAGAATATATATCAACAGAGTATCGTTTAACACGAATCATCCAAATACTATCGTCTGTCTTCACAATAAATTTTATTAAAAAAAGATATTTTTGATTATCAAGGTGGTTAATAATTACTTCTCCCCGTCTGTCATTCATTATGTAAATAACGTTTCCAACTCTAAAAGTTGACTATACATAAATAGCACCGTCCTCACGAAATTCCTTTTTGGCCTCACGGATACCTTTGGTTACATTTGCATTTGTGAAAGCTAGATCTTTCATCGAAATACTACATTTACATCCTAGTAGTCTGTCAAGGTAAAATCCAGTAGCAGATAGTTCAATTGCTGATAATTCCTCCATCATTATAATATAAATTGAAATTCAGTATAGAAATATATATATATATATATATATATATATATATATATATATATATATATATATATATATATATATATATATATATATATATATATATATATATATATTCAATCAGAAAATAAGTTTATTTGGTTGAAATTAGACATATTTCTTATTGTAATAAGTCATGCGTAAAAAAAATGCTGTAGTAACCATATGCAAAGCATCAGACATGGAAGTGCTGGACCTAAGCCTTGCATTCAATGTGGTATTGGAGTTAGAAGAAAAACGCAATGATGTGAAAATTGTGGTGGTAAAAAATATAGGGAACTTAAACGCTTTCATGACAAATAAAAGATACATCGGCAGGTAAATCCCCTATAAAAACAGAAAAAGGATTATCTAACCAGATTTCAAAAATAATGATACAGACAAATAAACATTATATACAAATGGAGTAAAAAGAATTTATGAGACATTCAATATATACGAAATACGAGGCTTCCAGAGATGGTGTTATTAGACAATGTAGACTAAAGAAACAACTCGGTAATATTGATAAATTTGGTTATTTTAAAATCAATGTTCGTGGAAATATAAATTATTATTCACATAAATTCATCTACGAGTGTTTTTATGGGAAAAACAAAGATGGACTTGCTATTGACCTCATTGATGGAAATTCTCAACATAACAAAATTTCTAACTTGCAAGCTATTACGCAGTATCAGAATTCCAAACGTGGAAATACAGGAAGTGTAAAGTATTTGGAAAGAGAGCGATTAAATCCATAAACACAGAAACAGTCCAAGAAATAACTTTTTCATCAATAAACGCAGCAGCCAAATATTTTAGGATTCAACCACAATCGGTACAGTTTGTCGCAAATAAAATATACAAGTCTGCCTATTTAATAAAGTTTGACCAAAAGATTATTAAGTACATATAATAACTACATGCTCTTCAGAATATTATTTTACTTTATATTAAGTTCGATTCTATCAATCTTGCCAAGGATTCTGTTTAGCTATAATCACATTTATGGGTCCGCCTTCACTGTCGCTTATCTCAGTTTCGCTGTCATTTATCACGTAATCAAATACCATAATTGTTCCAAATTTTGTGTAATAGCTCATTATACGTAATGTCCTACATAAAATTGTCAACGTCAGTCGCGTTAATATGACATACAATTATATAAGAGTAATAGCGAATATATTAAATTTTAATACCGAACGATTAATTCATCACAGACACAATAACGAACTTCCAGATTGCCTTTATCCTATATTGGGTCGCACAGGATCGGGAAAAACAAATTTGTTATTAAATATTTTCCGCAACGATAACTTTAACTATGACAAGGTATAAATTTACACTATTAACCAGCAGGAGGATAATTACGAATTATTGAGCGAGTAAAACGATAAACTTCGTGATGAACCTGACGCTAGCGACAATATATTTTTATAAGACAACCAGGGGAACTCATCCATTTATCTGAGCATAAAACAATTGTATTTGACGATATTCCGGTAAACAACAAGGAGATGAACTATATCAGATCTTATTATCATTATCGCGTAACAAAAAAATGTAATTAGGACTTTCTCGCCCAAGGATTTTACAACGTCGATAAATTTTTCAGGCGAAATACTGATTGGTTTATATTATTTCCCGGACTGGATAATGTTGATATGAGAAAAATTGCAAATGAGCAATGCGGAGATATAACGAAAGATAAATGTATCGAATTTTATCATCAAGCAACTAAAGACAGACACAATTTATTTTTATTTGACATGCTAGAGCGTGATCCGGATAAAATGTTTCGTTGTTGCTTCAACAAGATTTATAGACGAATTTTATAAAGCGTATAGAAAGTAATGGACGAGCATCAACAAAGAATCGAGTTAATACAAATATTTATTATAACTAAAAGCAGCTTGTAAGAAAAAAGGGGAACTAGGTCGTCGTGGGCAAGTTGAAGCAGAGGAAGAAACTGCTACTATATCATCTAAGATCGAGCCAATTACTGACATCGGACGAGTATAAAATTCTAAACCTTTTTCTTAATTTTATCGAGGAGATCTTATATAATGTCAACCATATTATTACTCAATTCGTCGCAGAAAACGGAGAACTTCGCAAAGGTTTCTGTTTATTACAATTCTTCGATACAAGATGATCCTAGAAAACAGTATGATATTGGACTCATCACATGTACAGAGTGGAATTCTATGACTAGTGTGAAAACTGATTTCAATGACGAAAGTTTATTTAGAAAACGCAGGTCTTAGGTACGCAATGGAAAAAAAACTTAAAATTCCAAAAAGAGCTTATAATATCACTGATCTAAATAAAACAATAAAGGATCTTAAAAAAGAGAGAAGGTAAACCCTGATAATTTCGAGTTAACAGCGAATTATAACAAGTATTGCATCGCCGGTCGGATTTTATCATAAAAATTATGCTGATGCACAAGTTGATACATATGACGGTGAACTGTCAGTAAATATAACTGACGTAAACACAATACTAATCAATTGCTTTATTACGTCTGGATCTTACTCAGCCCAGGGTAGTAAAGGGCAAAAGATATACAAATTTTTGCCAGACGTTCTGACAGGATCTATCATGCAAATTAGTCCACGACAGGTTATTTATTATCCGATTAATCTAAAAAAAATTAAATAAGTATAAAGATGCAACTCACAGACCAGTCGGGTACAGGAGTAGATCTTAACAATGAAATGTTCACATATTATTTACACCTGCGCGCAACAGCATGATCAATTTTGTGAGCCTACATTTTACAGACGAAGATGAGACGAAGAAATGTTTATAGAAGAAAAATCACAGGTGGTTTATTTGGAAACATATTTACTAAAATTGCAGAGAATATACCAGGAGTTGCTCGCAAGGTAGCACCAATTGATCTTGACACAGTTAAATATTTTGCGACAGGTTCAGCACCTTCGGCGAGTACTGTAGCAGGACAAAAGATCGCTGATAAGATTAGAGGACAGAAACCACAATTTTCGCATCGGAAAACAAACGAGCGCTATCGTGTGTTGCGCTAACAGCGGAAACAAAAAAAGCTATTATAGCTACAACAAAAAAAGTTATTATCGCTGCGAGGTGAAGAAATACTAAGTAAACTTGTAAAGAAAACAACGCCAACGACCCCTGTTGCCTTTTAGTTTTGTGTAGCGATTATTTTAAAAAATGTCGGCTAAAATTATCTGGATCTTGCCAAAGAATACAATACTGACGATGTTGTAACAGAGTTTGAATACGCCGAATATCTCGATAAAAACTCACTCGAACCAAAGAAGGCTGGGATTAGATCTTTTAATACACGTGACGAGGACGTAATTCTACTGCCTCATAAGGTAGTGTTTGAAGTTTGTGGTAAAATATTAACTGCGATAGATGGTGATACTGACGCTCGCGCAAATATTGCGCTTGTCAACAACGGTTGGAGCTTATTTAAAAAAGCACGATACTAACAATCAAATAGTAAAAGATATTTGAATGCACTTGTCTATAACGTTTAGCGATGATTATTCAAGATAATTGACCACAAACATGATGTGGTTTAAAGATACCTCATTCGGGACAGCTGCTTCGAGCGAGTTTCTTACTGTTGGTAATTCTTCTCCAGACAACAATAATCGCATTGCCAGTCCCACTGGTAATTCAGCTGGCGATATTGGAGAGGCAATAAGTTTGGTGGTAACAAGAATAAGACGACAACAATATAACGAGGGATTTCTTAAACGAAAAGCGTTGGCGCAGAATCTCACCAAGTAACGACGATGTTCCGTTAAGTACAATCCTTCGTTTTTACCGTGAGTACACTAAAGATTTTCGAGGACTAAGGCACACGCATATTTTAGATCGAGCTGATTACAACGATTCCATAATACATGCTGATGGAGAGGCTGTAGGGCAGTTAGCTATTACTAGAGTAGCGCTGTGAATATCTCAGGTTCTCCCCTTTGTGGTTAAAACGATTGGAGCTCGAATCATTATTGACCGCTTGCACGAAAGAGATACACTTAGAGCAAAACATAATTTATCAAGCAGCAGTTCCTAACGCAACTGATTACACCTGGCGTGTGACTACCACGCCCAAGCTAACAAATACCTCGATATTTGTTCGTCGTATTCCAACAACAAGCACGTGGTAATGATCAAACAATGAACAATTATGTATTTGATACCCCGATGTTAAACGAATATTTGTGAGAATCAATTCCAAACAATATTCCGAAAGTGCAATCGAATGAAATTTAGCCGTAAACACCACCAGAAACATATCTCAGCCGTACATGTACCTCATGGAAGCAATGCAAAATATCAGGACGCGGACTATCAGTAGAAGGTTTCGTTCACTCTACCCTTTCTTTTATTTAAACGTGTCAAAGCATTCCTAACGAGCTATTTTTGGATCGACTGCTGATATTTAGGTCACTTGGACACTTAGCATACAACTAGCCGAACAATATAACGTATATGAGCTAGTTATTAGTGATATATTCTTGATGACCACGTGACCAAAAGGAAGAATGACTGTGCATGTTACATCATGTAAACCAAGTACACCACTGTAGAAATATACCTCACCCTAGGTTAAGTTGAAATATTATTAGCGAGGTTTGCTAAACACCGTTCTCCTTCTGAGACTTCGAACAAAATAGCGGTGAGAGTCATGCCAACGCAACAACAAATCGATAAACACAATCTCAACGCGATCGGAGGAAAACCGTTTGTTCATAAACTGTTTCGCAGGTCACATCGATGTCAAAACACAGTTGATTTTTGGGACCAGCAATCTCTGTGATAACTAGCAAAATTTTACCTATACTTGGAACATTAGAAATAGCAGGGCCAATATTAGGAGCAATTCATAATCGCGGAAGTTGTTAGTGGAATCAATCAAATATATCGTTAGTTTTAGGCAAAAATATAAAATAAACGCTAGCGCCAAAATCGTTGCAAAAATTAGTTTGGTCAGTTTCACCTACTCTTTATGTGTAAAATGACGAAAATATTGGTTCAGTTTTCTTGTTTTCGCGGGTCAAACCATCAGCGCTTTTATACCTGAGTTTCGTGCATTTTCGATAAAAGTAGAAAACTTTAGTCAAAATTCTTTTTCTATTGTTGCTTTTATGCCTATTTTTGCTCGTTTTTAGTGATTTTTCGGTGGGTCTTCCTCGAAATTATTAAAAAAATCACTCAACTAAAGTACAAATGTGCTGGGGGTTTGATCCTTAAAAATGAGATATCTGCCCGATTTTCTCATGCAAAACCGAATAAATAAGTCACATATTAGCGATAGATTAGTGGATGTATTCAATCTTGTTGTCGCTGATGGCTCCAAAAAATACTTGTTCAACGTTGTATATATTTGAGCAAATACGCTTTTAGTGTGCCAGTTTCGGATAAAACTGGAACGTCGACCACAGATGCGTTTCAACAAATAATAACAGGTACTGAAAGAAAGCCGAACAGAATTTGGACTGATCACGAAACTGAGTTTTTCAGTAGAAAGATCAAGCGGTTTTTGGAACATAATATCATTGAAAAATAAATGACAGGAAACGAGGGTGAAAGCTTCGTCGTCGAACGATTTAATCACACGCTAAACGAGATGTAACATTAACATTTGACAGCTAAAATACGAACAGGTATATCGATGATCTTTCTCAAATCGTGAACACATATAATAAAACGAAACATCGAGCCATCAAAATTTTACCGAATGACGCCATTAAAAGTCCTATTCTGGCGAATGAGAACATGTACTACAGACGTCAATTTAAAGTCGGTGATTGGGTTCGGATTTCTTTGACGAGAAAGTTATTTGCGAGAGAATTTACTCGTAACTGCCGCGAAGAAGTATTTGTCGTTGACAATGTACTTTTAACAATACCCATAACGTACGCTTTAAAAGATCTTTACGTCATTGATGTGAATAATAACTGAACCATCAGGTATAAGTCCGTTAAACAACTCGTAAACAAAACGATGGCTAAGGTATTTAACTTGGTCGGTTAGTGTTCCTCTGGTAGTTTCCTTTATATACCCTGTATTACTTACAACACCAACAACGGTTTTTGTTTTACTTCTTCAAATAATGCTGCGATCATTGGCCTCGTATAAATCAAATACCGGATGTGGCTGAAACTCGTCTTGTAAATTTAAGTTTTCGGTGACCGCGCTTGTAAATTTTACACCAGAAAATCTCTTATCATTTGCTAGAAGCAACAGCAAAACGAAAATTTGAAAAACACAAGGCTCTAAGCATATTTGTGAACTATCAGGTTATATTTTCAAAGCTGCTTGTGACGGAAAAATCAACTGACAAGGAAAGATCACCCTTACGTTAATGCAAAATCAAGGCGTGTTTTGATCTATCATCGTTAGCTGATGAAATACAACAGGAAATTTGGAAACAGATAGAAGAGTTTACCGAATCGGGTTCGGATTAGAGGTTCGAAATAATCATGAAAATTTTAGATCACACAATCAAATATAACGAATTGTGCGATTGTTCGTATTTCGACCTTCCACAAAAACTACAAAATACAAAATGCTGTATTAACGACAAAAACATCGATGATAGATGTTTCAATGGGCTGTCCTTTCCGCGCTGTTTGCAGCAGAAAAACACGCTTATCGCTTTGAGAAGTATATTAGTCACGTGTCAATATTAAATTTTGCTGGTATTACCTTTCCATTTACAGAAAATCAAATACCGAGGTTTGAAAAGCAAAAAGTTGTTTCAATCAATGTTTTTGAACTAGTTGAAAAAGAAGACGTCTATCAAAGATATAAATCACAAAATGCTTTACAATTGACGATAATCTTACTCTTTTATAAAATTCATTATGTTTGGATTAAAAACTTTAGTGGACTCGTTGGCAAACAACATAATAAACGAAATGGGGAAAAAGTTCTTCTGTTATCGCTGCTTGAACGACTTACGGACAACGAAACATTACAAAAGCATTTGCAGAACTGTGGTGACGTACTAAGAATATCGATGCCGTCCAAAGAAAATGGTTTATTACAGTTTGTCCATCACCATCATAAACTAAAAATACCTTCCGTCATATACGCTGATTTCAAATGTTTACTTCAGCCTGTTTTTGGTGCAGAAAATAATCCTGGCCAATCGAGTACAAGAAAAACTCAAAATCTTGTGCGGATTCGATATTATCCAACCCAATCCAATTATATCGCGGCAAAAGTCCGGCTGTTTGACTCCTCAAACAGTTAGTTAGCGAGGTCGATGATATATTTAGTCTTTTACAAAAAGTAAATCCGAAGAAAAAACTGACACCTCAACAAGAAACTGATCACGACCAATCGGAATTCTGTCATATTTGTGAAAAGCTTTTGACGACTATAAAATAGTACGTGGCCATTGCCATCTCACATGACAGTACCGTGGAGCTGGTCATATACAATCTAATATAAGGTTTCAGGCTCCAGATTTTATTATGGTTGTTCTTCACAACTTCCGAGAATACGAGTCATATTATCGTAGAATCTTTTTGTGATCTTGAAATAAAATCTCGTTTAAAACTTGATAACGTCATCAATGCATTCCAAATAATTTTGGAAAGTAAATGTCCGTTACGCTAGGTAAGTTGCGTTTTATTGACAGTCTGTAGTTCATGGCAGCATCGTTAGATGAGCTAGTAAAAAGCGCCGTTTGCTATTTTGGAGATAAATATAATTCACTGACTAAACAAGGAGTATTTCCGTACGAATATCTTGACTATTGGAGAAAATTTGATGAAATCTCGCTAGCTGACAAGGACAAATTTTACTCGCAACTCAAAAATGAAACTTATCACCGATGACGAGTACAAAAATGCACAACATATCGATAAAGAATTTGATTGTAAGACGCGTGGTAATTATTACGATTTGTATCTAAAAACTGACGTGTTATTGCTGACGGACTTATACGAAAGTTTTCGTCGAGTAAGCTATGACAATTATGGACTAGATCCTTGTTGGTATTATTCTGCTCCCAGGCTGTCGTGGGACGCGTGTTAAAGTTTAATAAAGTAAGGTTAGAACTACTAAACGACGTTGATTTGTTTAATTTTACCAGTAAAGTATCTCACGCGGTATTAGAGTTCTAACAAAGAAATATGCCGACGCAAACAACAAATAATTAAATGAATAAAATCCCAAGCTTCCTTCGAAGTATATAACGTATCTTCACTAATAATGTGTACGGTACTTATATGGCAGAACCAATGCTCTTTGTTGGATTCCTTTGGATAAAGGTTGTGTAATTTCTATCAGAGACAAAAAAAAAGATTTTGTATTTCGTTGAGGTTGATCTCGATTATTCAACCTGGCTACACAATTTACACAGCGATTATCCTTTCTTCGTGGAATTGATGGTTATAGATTATATTATGTTATCTCAGGAACAACAAGTGTTAGAACAAACGTGACAAAATTATCTGGTCAAAAAAACTAATACCAAATTTACTCGATAAGAAAAAATATGATTAACATTACAAAGTTCTTAGGCAAGCAATAGATGCCGGTCTCGTGTTGAGAAAAGTCCATCGCGTACTAAAAGTTAATCAGTCGCAGTGGATGAAAAGTTATATTAACTCAAACACTTCGAGAAGAGCTGCGGGGAAACCCGATTTAGAGAAAAACGTCTTAAAGCTTATGAACAACGTCGTTTTGGTAAGACGATGGAAAATATTAAAAAACGGATAAATATCAAGTTATTTAATGATATCCAGCCCAGACAAAAATTGTGTCAGACGACGGTTTTATCAGTATGAAAGTGTTTAATGAAAATCTTGTTGCGACGCATCGACCAAAGACAAATGTAAAACTAAACAAGCCGATTTACGTTGAAGCTACTGTGTTAGATTTATCGAGATGGCTAAAGTATGATTTTCATTACAATTTTGTTAAAAATCAGTGGCCGTCCAGGATATTATTGTTTACTAATACCGCCTCGCTCGTGTATGAAATCGAATGTGAGGACGTCTATCAGGAATATATATATATATATATATATATATATATATATATATATATATATATATATATATATTGACATCTGATCTTTCCGCTTACCCTCGTGACGGTATATATGACGACACAAATATAAAGATTATTGGTAAGTTTAATGATGAAATAAACTCGAACATCGTCAAATACTTTATCGGATTGCGCAGTAACACGTACGAGGCATTGTCAGACAATACTAAAATAACGAAAAAGGAAAAGGTTTGACTAGAGATTTTGTTTAACAGTTTATTAAGTTTATGAAATTTGATGATTACAAGTACGCGCTTGATGGCGCAGTTAGTTTAGAACGAATCACCATAAGTTCCAAACACTTATCATTACCAAATGTGGATTGAGCAATTTTGATGATAAACTTTATTGCGAAATCGTGGTAAATACATTTGCACTTGGTCACTGTCGAGAAACAGATCTATTCGATTTCATATTCGGTGTCTAGGGTATGTAAGTTTGTGTGAACATTATAAATAATGTTTGAAATTTTGACAGTCACATTCATATTTGGTGACTAGGGGTTGTAATTGTGTATAAACAATATAAAGAATGTTTGAAAGTTTGACAGTTACAAACAGATACTTCAGCAAAATCAAGTCTCTAATGATTGATGGATAACAGTTGACAATTGAAATTGATAATGAACTATCAATATGTTTTCCCGCAGCTAGTGACTAGCTAAAACTGTCGCTCATCAGATCTGATGACAGCGTATTTTAATTACCTCGAACTGTTGAACCAAAAGTTATCAGCGGAGTTTAAAAACTTTCACAATCTGATCAGTCAATAGATATATACCAAACTTACTATCGATCGGGCAAAAGTATATTTGATTGACATCGAATATCCTTCACAAGCAAAATATTTGTTTGAATGCCGTTATCGTATGAACAGTAATGTTTAGTCTCTACCATCACGACGACAAAATATTTCTAATATCAAGAGCTCACACATTGGTCGTCGTTGACGAGGATCTTACCGGTGGATCCTCTGCCTCTTTGAGCTAAAAGTCTCCAGGAGGAGAATTTAACCAGCCAATGTTTTCGGATGAGGGCCAGAAACGTCAAGGGTTGGAAAAGGTCTTTGGGCTATGAGCAGCCAGCCGATTTTGAGAAAAAATCGTTTTGGGGTGATTGTGGGGTCTCCGGTATCGAAATGTATATTTGTTTTGGAGGTTGGAACAAGGTCTTTGGATTAGAACCCGCCATTTTACACTATTACTTTGTGCCTCTATTCTCGTATTTTCATGTCATTTTGTCCTTATCGTTATATCAAGGTCGAGAGAGAAGAGAGAGACAGAGAGACAGAGAGAGAGACAGAGACAGAGACAGAGAGACAGACAAACAGACCGAGTGGTGGGAGATGGGACCAGCTTTTGGAAATTTTCAGGTTTCATAAAAAACAACAAGAAGACATTAAATAAGTTACGGCATGTGTGCCTCGTATCGAGAAATTTCACATATAGTGTCTACAGGCTATTGCTAATTTATATTATTGATATTATGAACACTGTAGATAAATCTCGAGGAATGTGCAAACATACCGTGAAGGACGATCCCTATTTGTGATGATTTCTTGACGTACTTTCAGTTTCAAGGCTGTTATCCATCCCAAATTTCTTTATTTGTTCTCACTCCAGACAGACTGGCACATATAGGGAAAATTTCATGGTCGGTAGTGGTGTTCATTAAAGCAGAATAATGACTAATATTAGATGTAAATATACTAAATTATTGAAACTACCTTGTTGTTGTTTCAACATTTTGCATAGATTATATTCCTCATACTAATTACGATATGGCAGTACACGAATGCCTAAGCGTTTAATGGACAGAATCCTCAAGGCTTTTAGTGCTATAATTTCTTCATATAAAAAACATATATCATGTTTAAATCATAAGTGTGTCGTATATTGATTAATCAATGCGAATTAAGATTGTAACTCGAAAAGGAAACAATCAACCTTTTATTCTGCAAAGGTGATGGTGAGAAACAACGAAAAGCACTTAGCTACATATTGGAGCGACAACATGGCAAGAATGTAAGGATTTAATTCACTCGGTCATTATGGGGATTTGTATGTGACATAAATAAAATATATTTGCAATACGTCCACCGTATCACTGATATATATATATATATATATATATATATATATATATATATATATATATATATATATATATATGTATATATGTATATATGTATATGTATATATATATGTATATATGTATATGTGTATATATATACATATATATCTATCTATCTAGATAGATAGATAGATAGATAGATAGATAGATAGATAGATAGATAGATAGATAGATAGATAGATAGATAGATAGATAGATAGATAGATAGATAGATAGATATACATATATATATATATTCACATATATATATGTGTGTGTGTGTTTGTTTAGATATATATATAGAGATATATATATATATATATATATATATATATATATATATATATATATATATATATATATATATATATATATATATATATATATATATATATATATATATAGTTTAATCAACGGCCATTGAACACGGACTAATCGGGGTTTTCTCTGAGGGCAACAGATAAAACACCATTAATTTATGACGTAACAACCTATGAGCATTTTCTTTCATATATAATGCATACACGTTTTCGCACACCCAATAGTGTGACAAATGGTATTGCCAAACCCCTTCAAAATTGGAATACCTTTAGAATATCAAAGTATACAAGCAAAACGAAGTCAAAACAAATACAAATTTTAGTTAGATTAAAAGTAATTATATTTCCAGGTCCTCTAATTGGCACAATCGGAGGCCATACGCCTGTAAGTCAATTCCCACTGCATACATTATGTACTGACGACTTTGGCATTGTTAAGATACATTAGACGTTGATGGTCAGTTTCAAGAAAAATAAATTCCCATCTGAAAATATAGCATTTCACCAATCTTCACATCACTTCGAACCACCGACCCACGAGAAGCTACTGGCAAGCTTTCTCACATAACCATATTATTCGAGCCCGAGAGGAAGGGAGAACACATGCACTTAAACCTCCTATAGTATTAATATAGAATGGCATCCACTGCTGAGAATCAAAATGAAATATATGATACTTACAAACTGGCAGTTTCCCTGAGAGAGAGAGAGAGAGAGAGAGAGAGAGAGAGAGAGAGAGAGAGAGAGAGAGAGAGAGAGAGAGAGAGAGAGAGAGAGAGAGAGAGACCAGCACGTTTAATTTCATACAAGTTTCAAAACAATGTCTACAACAGACAAGCAAAATGAAAACTTGGAAAAAGACAGGTACACAACCCGAGTATTAGGTTTACAAACCTTTTGCTCAACAAGGTTTATATCTTTCTGGACTATGGATCTCTCTCTCTCTCTCTCTCTCTCTCTCTCTCTCTCTCTCTCTCTCTCTCTCTCTCTCTCTCTCTCTCTCTCTCTCTCTCTCTCTCTCTCATTAGAAGGGCAATACAATACAAACACAAAACAGTTCCATATACTTGTCAATTTCAGTCTTCATTTTGCTCTCTCTGATAGAACTTACAAAAGCCCATGTGAAGCCAACACAGGTATGTGTATTTGTTAGCTTTAGTGTTACGAAATTGCTTCTCAGTAACTCTTTTATTAATAAATGATATAGGATATTAAAACAATTATTACATTAATAATGTTAGATGAACAGTCTTTACCTTCTTCTGATATTCTTAGGTTTCTTTAGCTATGAAAATTTATTTCCGACCCTTTGAACGTTTACTCACAAATAAGTTGTTTTCTATACTGTAATATATAAATTAGACAGCAGGTAGGCTCGTGACACAGAGCGATCCAGAACTTTGCTCCCTGCCTTTAGCATCCCTCTCTTTACGTCATCATTGTGATATATTGACAACTCACTTCACGTCGTATCACTAACAGCGAAATACAGTCACGACGTAAGCTCGGAAGGAGAGAAAAGAAACTGGCCACAATCTGGTTTATGTCGGAACTCTGATACTAGGATACAGTAAGTGAGAGATGCGTTTTTTGTTTTACAGAAATCCATTTGCTTTTTAATAGTCAATCAAAACATCTGCATTTTTATTACGTTTTTTTTTTTTCATGGATTTCAGCTCCCTTAAGTCCGTAGAGACAGAATACACACCATCGGGAAAATATCAATAAAATGCGAATGTGAATTATACAGCTTTATTTCTTTCCTTACGTACTTTGTCACAAACTGAATGAAATCTGTCAATGAAATATGTAAATGTAATATGCCAATGAATATTTTATACAAACAAACATTTTAAAACATTCTTTAAAATGAGTGACTGGAAAGACAGTGTCTTAACAATGAAAACCTGTGGGAAACACGTCAAAATTGGCAACGACAGAATGAGAAATTTCTATTTAACATAAACCCTATACATTTATGTGAATGTTGTCATTGCTTTAAATTAAGGTAAGGGGATGGACAACTGCAAAACCCAGATCCGTTATATAAGGCACCAGTTTACCCTTTGTTACGTATCGGCTCGTTTAAAGTAACATAAAGAGAAGGGCGCAGACAACAAGCTTTGTACGTTTTAACTTAACGAAGAAATCCAAACATTTGTCCTAGTATTGTGAAAAACAGTTTAGTCATATCAATAAACAGTTCTAATTGAAGTTGTCTGAATATTATTTCCGTTACAAGATGACGGATGATTACGTTGGACGAAGCTTTTACATAAATGTCCAGAATTTTCACTGTGAATCACAATTTGTACTATTCTGTTCCAATTTAGAATCAATCTCACTAAATGTCTTTGTCAAAAGCCAGTTGTATATATCTCTCCAGGTAACATAATTATTGTTTGAAAAGTTGCTGTTCTTGTTGTTATTGTTATAGGGTTTAACACCATTTTCCAGCACAAGATAGGCTATACATGGCGGCCAATATTAATGGTGGAAGAAGAACCCTGGAAAAACCCGTGAAGAAACACCGACCCACGAGAAGCTACTGGCAGGCTTTCTCACTTTGCTTAACAATGCTACTTTAACTTCCTTAAAAAGACTAATTTAGTTTGTTAAGAGGACTACTTTAATTTGTATAATTATGCTATTTTAATTTGTTTTACTGTTACTTGTTTAGAAAGGCTACTTTTATATGTTTAAGAAACATATTTTAGTTTGTTTAAGAAGGCTACTCTAATTTACTAGGCTATGTTATTATTTGTTTAACTAAGCGGCTTTGTTTAATTTACTAAGCTACTTTTCAAAACATTAAGAAAGCGTCTTTGTGTTGTTTTACAAGGCTACCTTAATTTTTTAATAAAGTTACTTTTTTTTGTTTATCGAAGTTACTTTAACTCGTTTGGAAAACTCCCTTGATTTCCAAGGTTTTATTTTGTTAACAAGGCTACCTTAATTTGCTTAACGATAGCTAAATTACTTTAAGTTGTTTAACAATGCTATATTAATTTGTGTAACTCGTGTAACAATGCTACTTTAATTTGATTGACCAGGCAACATGACTTGGTTTATCAAGGCTATTTTAATTTACTTAACAAGGATACTTTACTTTGAATATCTAGGCTACTTTTTAACTAGGCCAGTTAAAATTTTAACATGGCTACTTTAATTTGTTTGACATGCATATTTCAGTTCGGTTAAGAAAGCAACTTTTACTTATTATAGAATACTTTAATTATTTTAAAAAGGTAATTTACTTTGTTTAATAAAGCTGCTTTAATTTGTTTCACTTGGATAATGTAATTTACTATGCTACTGAAATGTATGGGAAACAATTACTTTTTTATCTTGTTAAACAATTCTAGATTAATTTATTTAACAAATCTACTTTATTTCTTTACTGCAAACCTTATGTTTGTTTGACAATCCTATTTTAATTGTTTCACAATGCTACTGTAATCTCCGAAACACTTTTAAATTGGTTAATAATTCTACCTTAATTTGTTTAACAAAAGCTACCTTATTTTGGTTAATAAATATATTTGAATTTGATTAGCAATGCTGCTTTATTTTGTGTAAAAATACTACTTAAACTTTATTATTTAGGCGGTTTATATTTTTACCATGGCTGTTTTAATTTGTTTCAAAAGCTATTTTAATTTTCTTAGAATTGACTACTTTAACCTGCTTAACAAACCTTCTTCAATTTGTTTAATAAGGCAAATTTATTTTTGTTTAGCAAAGCTATTTGAAATTTGTAAAAAGGGTAGTTTAATTTGTTTAACAAGGCGAGTAATTTGGTTAGAAAAGCAACATTAATTAGTTCAACCGCACTACTTTAATTTGTTTAAACAGGATAATTAAATTAGCATCACCACGCTATTTTCATAGTTTAACTTGCTAATTTAAATTATTTAGCAAGGCTATATCTATTTGTTTAACAAAACTATTTTAATTGCATTCACTCGCCTACTTTAACTGCTGTAACAAGCCTTTTTTATTTCTTTAACAGGACTACTTTAATTTGTTTAACAAGGCCACTTTTTTGTACTAGGCATCTTTAGTTTCCTAAACAAGCCTTTTTCTATTGTTTATCAAGGCTGTATTATTTTTTTTAAAGAGGGCTACTTTAACTTGGGTAACAATGTTAATTTAATTTGATAAACAAGCCTATTTTAATTTGTTTATAAAGTGTCTTGAACTTGCTTAACTAGGCTACCTTTTTTAGCAAAAATACTTGAGTTTTTCTTTTAATTAGACATTTTAATTTGGTCAGCACGTTGATATAATTGCTACGAAATATACCGCAATTTGTTTAGTAATGCTTCTTTAACTTATTAATCTATGCTGCTTTAATGTTTTAAATTGGCGACTTTAATTTGTTTAACTATACTCTGTCAATTCTAATTTGTTCAACTAGTTAAACAATTTAATTTGCTGTTCTGCTTTAATTTGTTCGACAGAGCTTTTGCAATATGCTTAACTAGACTACATTGTTTAACTAGTCGACTTTAATTGCTTAAGGATTCTACTGCAATTTCTTTTACTATGAAACAAACATTTTTAACAAGTCTACTTTTAATCTGTTTAACAAAAATAATGCTAAATGCTTAACAAGACTATTTTAGTTTGTTTAACTACGCTACTACATTTGTTAAACAAGTTAATTTAATGTCATAGAAACTATTACTTTCACTTTACTTTTTATATTATTGAAGTGATACTTTTTATATTTTCTAAATAATAAGTTTCATTTATTATTATTAGTAGTAGTAGTAGTAGTAGTAGTAGTAGTAGTAGTAGTAGTAGTAGTATTGCTGTTGTTATTATTATTATTATTATTATTATTATTATTATTATTATTATTATTATTATTATTATTATTAATATTATTATTATTATTATTATTATTATTATTTCGATAATTTTACATAGTATGTTGCGTTAATATCATCTAAATTAGTTGTTTACGTAATTTTTTTGTTTGCTAAATAATTGTTTTTGCTAAATTAACATTACCACTTTTTAATACTGCATTTAGTTAATTTGCTTCATTTAAATCTCTGTGAAATTACATATATATATATATATATACATGTATGTATGTATGTATGTATGTATGTATGTATGTATGTATGTATGTATGTATGTATGTATGTATGTATGTATGTATGTATGTATGTATGTATGTATGTATGTATGTATGTATGTATGTATGTATGTATGTATGTATGTATATATGTATGTATGTATGTATGTATGTATGTATGTATGTATGTATGTATGTATGTATGTATGCATGCATGCATGCATGCATGTATGTATGTATGTATGTATGTATGTATGTATGTATGTATGTATGTATGTATGTATGTATGTATGTATGTATGTATGTATGTATGTATGTATGTATGTATGTATGTATGTATGTATGTATGTATGTATGTATGTATGTATGTATGTATGTATGTATGTATGTGTGTGTATGTGTGTGTGTGTATGTGTGTATGTATGTATGTATGTATGTATGTATGTATGTATGTATGTATGTATGTATGTATGTATGTATGTATGTATGTATGTATGTATGTATGTATGTATGTATGTATGTATGTATGTATGTATGTATGTATGTATGTATGTATGTATGTATGTATGTATGTATGTATGTATGTATGTATGTATGTGTGTGTGTGTGTGTGTGCCTCTACTTCGTGCATTACACGTATAAGCCGATTTTAGTCATAAAATGTTGTTGCAGTCGAGCGTAGCCATTTGTGATAACTCCTCATATATTTAAATGCTCGTTACCCGTTCGCGTAATTTGCAGAACAAAACAAGATTTTAAAATTAAAATACCTGCATAAACCTTCGAAGATGAGAATGATATATTCTGGTAAGTTTGTCACGACTGATCACTGTCTAATAATGCTTTAAACTAGAAGAATTGAAGCACGATGTTGACTTTGTATTACTGCCGTGTAACGTCTAATTGCACATCTTTACCATATATTTTAATAATTTCTTTAATCGTTTTGTTTAAGTTAATTTCTTTTCAACATCTGTATTATCGTTTATCTGATAAATGTGTTGCAGAGAATGACAGTTTTCATCAATAGTAACTCTTTATTCAAATAATTTAATTAACTGGACGACAGCTTCATCCCTTTAAATGATCCACAACAGGTTTCATATTTTTCTTGATTACGCTCTAGCACTACACTACCTTTAATTAATTTTAGAAATATGATTAAATTGACCGATTTTGATGCATTTTATTAATTTTTGATTGAACAAATTGTCAAAATTATCATTGAGTTTGCAACCTATTTCATTTATTACAATAATTACGTTTACTGATCACGTTCAATACAATTTTTGTGAGTTTGTATATAAAAATTAAACTGCACCATACAACCAAAACAGGCATTTTTGAAACACTTATGTCTTTAGTTCTGTCAGGATTTTACTTTGTTTATAAAAGAAATTATTTTTATTGGGTTCCCTAAACAACAATCTTTACTTGTATTTTTTATATAAATTGTAACAAACCGCAGCAGATCCATCGTCCCGAAAACACTTTTTTTTCTATTTCAGTATCTATTAAAGAAAATCACTTTTAAAGACGGCGTTTAACAACATCTTTTGTTAATCTTTTACGCAAACTGAACTACCTAGAACCGGCATTGCAAAGACAATTATGTTCTATTAACTTATACCAGTTTTTATTAAGAGAAGTTATTTCATTAAGTTCTTAAAAAAAAAAACTTTTACATTTTATTAGAAAATGACAAACTGCTACAAAACCATCATCCCTAAATCAACTAAATATGCTTTCATTTGGGTAAATAGTTTGTGAAAGGGATACAATTTAAACACCTTTAAACAAAAGTCTTTGTGAATATTTATATACAAAACTGAACGGCTCTAGACACTCCATTTTGCACCTACTTTCTCACTTGTTCACTAATGTTAAGGCCTATGATAGATCAAAGTGGTTGTAGTTATAAATTTTTCTATGGACAGTGGCCATGATGAATCTTTGGACTACGTTTGTACTGACAAAACAGTTAATTGGTTTTGTACTAACGGGCAAAGCAGTTTCTGGGCTATTTATTTTACGGGCTATGCAGAATCTCTGGGTTATATTCTGTACGTAATAAACAATCTCTGAACTATTATAACTATTAACCAGTCTTGGGCTATGTGCTGCACGGGCAGAGCAGTCTCTGCATTTTATTATACGGGAAAAGCAGTCTCTGGGCTATTGTGAAATAAAACCAACAAGTATCACTAATAATTTGTTGTTTATGTATAGTGTTATCAAGTTTTTAAACCGTTTGCATCGTATGGGTTTTATCTTTCTGAACTTTGCATCATTCTCTTGCATCTCAGTCTGTCTGTATGTCTGCTTCTCTAAGAACTGATAAAGCAACTGCCTGGTACCAACACATAACACTTATGTGTACTTGTCAACTACCGAGTCATCAGTTTGATTCTTAGTAGTTATTGTTGGAATTATTTATTATATAGGAAATTAACATATCTCTCTCTCTCTCTCTCTCTCTCTCTCTCTCTCTCTCTCTCTCTCTCTCTCTCTCTCTCTCTCTCTCTCTCTCTCTCTCTCTCTCTCTCTCTCTCTCTCTCTCTCTCAGAAATAAAGAAACCCATAACACACCTGTGAATTTAACAATATCGTACGGCTGATTTTGCTTTTCGGCAGGTTTCGCTAGACTAGATTAATAATATAGAAGATTAAATGCCAGTGTCCTTTGTCTGTATCTGTCTGCCTCTCTGTCTTTCTGTATATCTGTCTGTACCTTTCTCAGAGAAATTACGACAGCATGTACACGATGTACTTAACAGTCTTGTGTCTTTGTAAATGTCTTAGTGTTCATTTTGCTTCTCAGTATTTATTATTAATTAATGAATTAAATGGAACATTAATAAAATTATTACATTATTAATGTTAGATGACAACTCTTATCCAGCTTTGGATATTTTCATCTCAATTTTATTAGGCAAAAAAATATTATATGCGAACATTTCCACATTTTATTTTACAGATAAAGTTATATTTCTACTATAATATAAATTAGATAGTAGTTACGTCCATTACCAAAACTTGAACTTTTTTTTGGCAGCCCAGTCCTTACGTTAGCATTGTGTTCGGCTGATAACTCACTTCACGTGGAGACCGTAACACTAAACTAATTACGACATGGCCTCGGGAGGACAGAAGGGAATTGACCACAATCTGCTTAAGGTCAGGACTCCGACACTAAAACCCGGTAAGTGATAAATACGTTATATACAGAAATCAATTTGCTTTTAAATATTCGATCAATACATACACGTTTTTTTCCCCTTCTTTCTTTCATTTCAGCGCACTCAGCAGGAGAGTTAATTGTGCCATTCACCTATAAAACCCACTCTATGTTATGGGAGGTGTCATTTGACCGTTCTTACTCTTAAATGATATCGTAATTATCTTTTGCTATCTAATTATGGTATTATATTAATTAACTGAGTTTAAAATATATTGTTTCACGATACTAAAATTTGGCTTACATCATATATTCAAAATTTCTATATCACAAGTGTAAAATATTTTTATTACGAAACTCGAATATATGACCTTATGTGATCTTATAAATCCATCAGCTTTATTTTATATCAAATATTTATTTTAATATGGACAGCTGCAACTTAGATAACTTCCTTAAATCTGTGAATAAATTATAAATTGACGTAACCCCTAGTCTAATCTATTCAACCAGAGCTGATATTGTTTGATGACCAAATTAATTTGCCTTTAGAGTTGCATGTTCTTATTGTATCCATGCTATTATTTTGACATGGATAGAAGTCAGAAAATATAGTAATCGCTCCATGCCTCAGCGTCAACCATTTTGTGCCTCCGTCACTATAAACTGGTCACACATGATCTTCAGTCATGCAGTCCAAAATTTACATTTAACATGGGATGGCCTTTTTGAAATCTTATATGCAGTAAAGATTGGTTTAAAAATAGGCTACTACAGATTTTCTCAAAGGTACATTCCCATAATGCAATTGTTACGTGACAAGGGCTCGTACTCACTTACAAAGAAAAGAGTGAAACCCAACAAGCTTTGTATATTTTAACAAAACAATTTATTTCCCTAGACAACAATGTAAAAATTTGTAAATTGGACTTACGGTCTATGAATATAATCCAAATATGATTCTAAGAATAAAAATACAGATCCTATCACTGAATAATCCTATAAGAATCCAGGTTCGAGTCTCGACGACGTACGAATATGGAGGCTGATGACGTCAGATGTGGTCCAATGTATGAATATCAACAATTCCTCGCTTGAATCGCAATCTTTGTTTCCAAATAATTCCAGAATAAACTTCCATGAATATCTTTCAGAATTTTTTTTATAATAAAGTGAACTTGTTGAGTGTCCAGGAGAATAAAATATTGAATCCAAAAACCAGACGAAGAATAAAATATTCTGGCAACAAATAAAAGTAAGACACCTTGTTCCTTCAAGGTTTTAAATGATTCTGCCCAAGACAATATTTAGAATGTGTATTTTAACTCAAAATATCGCTTCAAATCTCGCCAGATTTGTCATGTGGTCTCTTACTACGCTAAAATTCACACGTAGCCCAATGTCACTCCATTTAAAAAAAAAAAAACAATCATTAAAAGGCTGTTTAAAAACATTGATCACACGAAGAAACTATGTCCGTGATTCTGAACAATCTTTTTAACTTTCACTTGATATTGCTACCAAGATAAGACGAATTAATGTTAATTCTCACGTATTACTATATCATCTTAAGTAAACAACTTTGCGATAAAAATGTATCTCACTACTAAATATAGAACCCCGAATCCGAGAAAAATATTCATTGCAATTAAATACAATGAAACAAAAATGAAATAAAAAGAATTTTAAACCTTACACACATGCAATTAAATCACATATACTTAACACAATTGCTATGACTTTGCTAGGTCAAAGTTTAGGTACACTGATTTTATGTAGTCAGAAATGAAAGGACAAGATGTGCTCTTTGATGCGCCCCATTACCCATTCACTTTATCTGTAGACCCATCACCCATTCACTTTATCTGTAGACCCATCACCCATTCACATTATCTGTAGTCCCATCACCCATTCCCTTTATCTGTAATACCATCACCCATTCCCTTTATCTGTAGTCCCATCACCAATTCACTTTTTCTGTAGACCCATTACCCATTCACTTTATCTGTAGTCCCATCACCCATTCACTTTATCTGTAGACCCATCACCCATTCACTTTATCTGTAGACCCATCACCTATTCACTTTATCTGTAGACCCATCACCCATTCACTTTATCTGTAGTCCCATCACCCATTCCCTTTATCTGTAGTCCCATCACCCATTCACTTTATCTGTAGACCCATTACCCAATCACTTTATCTGTAGACCCATCACCCATTCACTTTATCTGAAGTCCCATCACCCATTCCCTTTACCTGTAGTCCCATCACCCATTCCCTTTATCTGTAGTCCCATCACCCATACAATTTATCTGCAGACCCATCACCCATTCACTTTATCTGTAGACCCATCACCCATTCACTTTATCTGTAGACCCATCACCCATTCACTTTATCTGTAGACCCATCACCCATTCACTTTATCTGTAGACCCATCACCCATTCCCTTTTCTACAGCCCCATCATCCAGTCACTTTATCTGTAGACCCATCACCCATTCCCTTTTCTACAGCCCCATCACCCATTCACTTTATCTGTAGACCCATTACCCATTCACTTCTGTAGTCCCATCACCCATTCACTTTATCTGTAGACCCATCACCCATTCACTTTATCTGTAGACCCATCACCCATTCACTTTTCCACAGCCACATCACCCATTCACTTTATCTGTATACCTGTCACCCATTCCCTTTGCTACAGCCCCATCACCCATTTTCTGTATTTGTAGTCCCATCACAAATTCCCTTTATTTGTAGTCCCATCACCAATTTCCTGTATTTGTAGCCCCATCACCCATTTCCTGTATTTGTAGCCCCATCACCCATTTCCTGTATTTGTAGCCCCATCACCCATTTCCTGTATTTGTAGCCCCTTCACCCATTTCCTGTATTTGTAGCCCCATCACCCATTTCCTGTATTTGTAGCCCCATCACCCATTTCCTGTATTTGTAGCCCCATCACCCATTTCCTGTATTTGTAGCCCCATCACCCATTTCCTGTATTTGTAGCCCCATCACCCATTTCCTGTATTTGTAGCCCCATCACCCATTTCCTGTATTTGTAGCCCCATCAACCATTTCCTGTATTTGTAGCCCCATCACCCATTTTCTGTATTTGTAGTCCCATCACCAATTTCCTTTATTTGTAGTCCCATCACCTATTTCCTGTATTTGTAGCCCCATCACCCATTTCCTGTATTTGTAGCCCCATCACCCATTTCCTGTATTTGTAGCCCCATCACCCATTTCCTGTATTTGTAGCCCCATCACCCATTTCCTGTATTTGTAGCCCCATCACCCATTTCCTGTATTTGTAGCCCCATCACCCATTTCCTGTATTTGTAGCCCCATCACCCATTTTCTGTATTTGTAGCCCCATCACCCATTTCCTGGTTTTTTTAGCCCCATCACCCATTTCCTGTTTTTGTAGCCCCATCACCCATTTCATGTATTTGTAGCCCCATCACCCATTTCATGTATTTGTAGCCCCATCACCCATTTCCTGCATTTGTAGCCCCATCACCCATTTCCTGTATTTGTAGCCCCATCACCCATTTCCTGTATTTGTAGCCCCATCACCCATTTCCTGTACTTCGACGGAAATTATGTGCGTATTGGTATCAATGTCTGTTCATGTTACTCCCGCAGTGATTTGTCGTGAACATAAATTGGCAAGAAAATGTTTACATTTTAAGCAAAATGTAACCAATCACTTTTTTCTTGGAAAGGACTTTTTTTTACCTGAAGATTTATGTAGCAAATATTGTCAAAATATTAATAAAATGTGACGACTTGTTTTCATGTCTAATGTATTCATTTGGCAGAACACGTACGATTTCAAAATTTTATGAGATTGTTTCATTGTAATAAATATAATTTTTATGGGAAAACATGTTCATGAAGATTGCTGGCCTTTCTCGAAAATTTCGAAATTTTAAAAATTGAAATTAATCTTTTTTGTATAAAAAGCTATTTTTTGCACAAACGCGAACAGGCACGTCTTCTTGAAATAAAATAATTTCGTGAGGAAAACCAACTAATTTTCCACAAATAAAAAAATTAATTAAAAATCTTTCGTATATATCTACAAGTACATATTTGGAAACGAAATTTTAAAATATCATTGTAAGTTATGTGATGAAGTAAAGAAGGAACACTATTTTCCATAGAACATACCAAACACCGCTATCCCACTCTGTGATATCTGACTGAAGCTTATCATATGCGCTGAATTGGATAGTTTTGGATTTACTTTCTGGTCGTATGTTGCAATACCGTAAGTCGTGGGTATTACATGTCCGTTATCACGTAGTCTTTTGAAGAGTTTAAAATTAAGATAGCATTCATTTTTATTACTGCCTCAAGGCCAGACAGCGATTCATGCAAAACCATCTACCGGAATTAGTTCACATAACTATTTCCTTTCGTGTTGTACCTTACTTTCTTGTCCGTATTAATTCAGTTCACATTTTGTTATTGTTGCTTTTTATGAGACCTCAAATTCTAGTTGTGCAATACGTACATAAAAAGTACACGCTCACTGAAATATTTGGCCGCCAAAAGCTGTGTGTGTGTGTGTGTGTGTGTGTGTGTGTGTGTGTGTGTGTGATTGTTTATTGGTCAGTTTTACATCATAGGTTCAGATGCATCGTCGCATGCTTTATGCCACAAATGCTCTGAAATGATTCATTTTCACGCGCATTCGTCAATTTGAATAACCTGCTTTCATTGCAAGTTCGACGACCTGGGAGTCCCATGAGTTTCTTGCTCCTAAATCTGGCGATGAAAAGAGAGAAAGGAAGGAAGATAAGAGGGGTTCTGACCATAAAATTGCATATACATATACATTCTCTCTCTCTCTCTCTCTCTCTCTCTCTCTCTCTCTCTCTCTCTCTCTCTCTCTCTCTCTCTCTCTCTCTCTCTCTCTCTCTCTCTCTCTCTCTGACGGTTTTATTACCAGAGAGAGAGAGAGAGAGAGAGAGAGAGAGAGAGAGAGAGAGAGAGAGAGAGAGGGGGGGACGATTATCTGAGGTAAAGCTGAAGTACTTCCTGATCAAATGAAAATGAGTGAGTGATAAAGAGATATGTAGGGAACTTCAGACATTTTAATATGTACAATTGTCTGTATTAGAACCGGTTTAAGAAGCAACCAACCTACCACCACTACCCCAACACACAGATGGCAAACAGGATTTAGAGGTCACTGCATTTGCATGGGAAAATATGAACGAGTTTTTCGGATTGTTATACTGCACGAACTTCGGAGTGCATTATATCCATCGGACAAAACGAGTTCATATTTTTCGAAACAAATGCAGCAACCTTTGTATATGTTAATTTTCTTATTCTTCCCAATGCTTAAATAAAAATATAACACAGTAATCAAATGTATGCCATTTCCAAACTAAATATGCAAGCTTATCTGCATCATTACACAATATTATTAATGCGCACGTAACTCCGCCGAGAAAAAGTTGAAGTTGGTCGCGCGCTAAATGTAAGTTTCGAAAGAAAATGGCGTTTGGAGTACTTAAGACTAAAATTTGGAGTAACATTGTTAAGGAATACGCATTGCAACAAATTTTCCATTTGAACTGAAATAAATACGTTTTGGAGTTTTGGTCAATTTGACGTAATTTTGTGATTATGGTCTGGATTTATCTACATTAAGTAACTTACATCGGATTCCAGCAGCGTCTACCAATTTAATCGTATTGAAGTGTGTTGACCTCGTCATGCGTGTTTCAGTTTTGTCATTGAATGATTAAAACCATAAATATTATTAAGCCTTTCAATTGCAATTATCGAAAAGACGCTGTGGAATTTATTGTTTATTTCATTTTGATTTCAGTAAGGAGGATATAATTGCACTTGGAATATATTCAAAATTACACTACAATTTCCAAATGTGTAATCGACATTGAGAACCCATCAATTCGGATTTGCAGAACTACGAAACTATATTTTGCGAAAATTTGGGACATAAAATTGCAGGTATATTTTTGCCAATTTTATTGCCAGCTAAAGAAGACAGTTTAATCTTATAATTTGCTTTCTATTTTGAGGACTGTCTGGGGTCTATAGCTAGCCTAAATCTGAAATATTTTATCAAAAAAGTTAACGAGAAATGTGGCAAAGCAGTTTATATGTGTCAGTCTATGAAATATTTACTGCTACGCGGCAGTCCATGAAATATCTGCTTTAGTTCATTCACAAAAAAATAATGTTTACGTCATTCGCATGCATATAATATGAATTTGCCACGAGGTGTACAATATCGGGAAATACTGAACGATTCTGATAATAGAAAATTAACGGAGAAAAAAATGAGCATATACTAAAATAAAGTATCTGCGACGCCTAGTCAAGGAATTTGCTGTACATTCGTATAGTTTCGGAAGAATATTGCAATTATGTATCATTCATATAATGTAACACTGTAGACAAATCTCACTGAACGTGGACAAGTACCATTACGTTGACCGTAATTCCTGTCGGTTACTCTGGCATAAGTTTAACTTCAAGGATGTAATCCAGGTGAATGATTTTTCTAACTCCACCAATTTTAAGGTATGAACTTTGTCTATGACATGAGAGAGAGAGAGAGAGAGAGAGAGAGAGAGAGAGAGAGAGAGAGAGAGAGAGAGAGAGAGAGAGAGAGAGAGAGAGAGAGAGAGACTTGATTAATTTGTTAGACTTATCAATGATCTAGATAACATACAAGCAACATTTCACTGATAAAATAGTTATTATTTTCGTTTTCATGCTCCATGGGTATTACTGGTATATCAAATTTCATTATGTCAACACTTTAAAGGTCATGTCGCCTTTATCGTATATACCTCTCTCTCTCTCTCTCTCTCTCTCTCTCTCTCTCTCTCTCTCTCTCTCTCTCTCTCTCTCTCTCTCTCTCTCTCTCTCTCTCTCTCTCTCTCTCTCTCTCTCTCTCTCTCTCTCTCTCTCTCTCTCTCTCTCTCTCTCTCTCTCTCTCTCTCTCTCTCTCTCAATTAGACCCGATTAACAATTATAAGCACTCTATGCCTACAACAATGAGACAATATTTTTCAAAGAACTGAAATATTACTGGCGTCTGTTTGAGATAATGACAATGAAAACATTGAGTACTGTTTAGAAAACAAGCAACATCTAAAGGATAATTTTGTTATAACGAAATCATAGTTAGCCTAATGAAAATGTATTGAGCAACAACGATATCATAATTAGTTTATTGAAATATTTTGGTCTAAAGAAAATATGAAATAAAACTTTTGTTAAACACGAAATTTTAGTTTAATTAAATTATTATTTCTTTACTTCAAGATATTGTTTAATTTTCAGAAAGACAATTAACAAAAAAGAAAAAGGAAACAGACCATGTGCCATGTGGCTCCGTTTGTACAGGCATTAAATGGAAAAAAAAAATTTATGAGTAGTAGAAAAAAGATTGCGTAAACTGTTCTAGGTACAATGGGTATAACTGAGTGACAGCTTTTTCCTGACGATACTGCAGTGAAAAGCGATAGACGTCACAATTGCTGAAAACAGATGACGTTTACATGTCCTGGTTTCTCTTTTAGGAGCTTCGACAAAGACAGATCTAGCATTTGATAACAACTGGCGAAACTCTTGGAAAATTTAGAATGTAGCATAAAATATTTAATTACAGGATTATACATAACCAACGTCATTTAAGCACTGGCTGCTGTAATCTATTTATTCCTGTAAAAATACAAAATTAATTTGTGACACCGAGTCGGTGGTTGTGCGTTTAAATAGGCTCTAATTTTGTATGGTTCGATTTATATCAAAATAATCAAATTAATATGATGGGCAGGTGTGGTATTAATCATTAAAACCCATCAATCTCTGTAGGTAGGGCAGTTTCATAGTTTTGCTTATTTGTGGTATCATACTTACGGCTGTAGATATTTTTTGATGTCTGAAACAGTTTGCCTTTACCTTATATATGCATTTTTGCCATAGGCAGAAACAAGAGAAATGGTAATCGCCCCAACCACCCCATGTCACCGTTAACCAGGGTTTGCATCTGCCAGTTCGGGCTGGTCAAAGCATAATTATGAGTAGCGCAGTGAAGTAAAATAAACACATTTACCTGAAGTCAATATAATATCACTTAAAAAAAAAAAATAATTCTACCAGGGTCTATAATTTATTTTCAACAAAATACTGAAATGCATAATTTACATTTAATACGTAATGTCTTTCTTGATATTTAATAGGTATATTGTGATAAAATTTTCATCATAACCTTTTTCTCATTTCTTCCTATGAGAACGAATTAGTTATGACTTAAGAACTGGCTCGGTTCATGGAGAGAGAGAGAGAGAGAGAGAGAGAGAGAGAGAGAGAGAGAGAGAGAGAGAGAGAGAGAGAGAGAGAGAGAGAGAGAGAGAGAGAGAGAGAGAGAGAGAGAGAGAGAGAGAGATGTGGTTTGGACTATCTTAAGAAGATGTCATGCATAACGGTGTAGATAAAACTACATCTTGGGGAAAGCTTGGCAGTGCAAGAGATAGGGGAACCTGTACGAATGACAAACGAAGCTTTTTGACTCTAAGACGAACTATATATATATATATATATATATATATATATATATATATATATATATATATATATATATATATATATATATATATATATATATATATATATATATATATATATATATATATTAAAACAAATACATGACATACATATTATACTTTCCCTTAGAGCTTGCCAACTTCATATCTTTGTGTAGTTTCTGCATTTTAGAATATAATATAAATAATTAAATATCAAATAAATTCAAAGAGAATAAAATTCAATAATTGAGGTTAATGCAACAATCATTTTGAAGAAATATATTTGACTCAATTTAAAATGAATAGATTACTTAACATTATTCTTTTATTATTTAAATAAGATTGTATTTCCAAATTGAATGCAATAATTAAGTTGTAGAAAATTCATCTTTTCACGATAATAATTACCACATATACAAATGAAAATACATTCTTTAAAACTATTAAACATTCCATTACATTATAATATTAAATAAAAATGACTCGCAGAATATTACAAAACTATGAAGTTTACCGTAGATGTCTCTAGCATGAAAAGTACTTATTCTTTCAAGAAATTTACAAACATACGATTCTTACCTGTAAGAATGACAAACGAAGCTTTTCTAACTCTCAGACGAACAAGCTGATTTAACACAGGCTGAGCAGGCTATTCCTACTAATTTAGAGATGCTCCTTGCCAAATATGATAAAGTATTTCATCATGATTGTGTCCATCCGTAATCAGAAAGAGGCTTCATCTATTCGTAACGGAAAAGAATGTTTGCTTACGTCAGAATTCGCCACATCACCAGTTATTCCTCCAATGAAAACGGCTGAATCCTATCTTACTCAGTCAGAAAAAGAGGGGGGGTGTAATCGTTTGTAAAGGCGCACATAGCATATAGATGTAATATGAAATTAATAAGGTTACTCTCAATATATTTTAATGAATATTATTTCCAATATAATTTAAAAAAGATTAATCCAATAAAAATTAGTTTCAATACAACTTAGAGAAGGTTTCAATGTTATTATTTTTACTGAAAAATCCTATCCTAATAAGTAAAAAAGTATTGGTTCAAATACACACGATTTTGTGTTTGCTCGACATAAATTAAAAGTAAACTATTGTCATTAAGAAAAACTAGCACGAAAATGCTTTTCACGAAAAAGTATTGTTTTCACTAAAAGCCACTTTTTCGTCAAAAACTGTCTTTTTAATAAAGATTTGTATAACCATTACTGTCAAAATAGAAATAAAATGTGATCACTCTTTTTATGTGAAGATCCTTGTGGCATACTTAAAATACGAACCGATTTTTACTTGAGACATTTCTTTTTGAATATTGTGAATTTTTCCTTGAATAATGTGTATTTTTGAAGGATGAAAATTGTACTTTTTTCAGAAACAAAGAATTTTCTGATAATTTGCATGCATATATATTTAGGTACCTAATTTGATGAAAAGGATATTAATTTTATTAGGATCAATAGAACTAATTTTGTGGGTAAAATCCACTTTTCTGTTAAAAGATTGTATCTTTGAGAGAAAATGTTAAAATATCAATGTAATGAAGTAGAGAAGTAATAATATTTTGCTAAGAATATACAAAACACCATTATCCATGTGAATGATTTCAAACTCAAAATATGCCATACATGCTAAGAATTTTTCGTTTTGGATGTAATTTATTGGCAAAGCGATTCTTGAAAAACTCTACAACAAAATTAATTCTCTCTTTATTTTTCCCTTTTCAACTGACTTTAGTTTTCCTATTTGGCAGTTGTTTGTGTTGAATGGATATAACAGGTACAATCCGACTGAACTCTTTTAAATTAAATCAAACCTATTTAGAATTTTATCCCTGCTGTATCTACAAGATGCGCATAAATTTATCACCTAAAGGAGACGAGGCTTGCTTCTTTTAACATCGCTACCAACATTAAACTTTTTCTCGTCTGTTTGTGTGTATGCGTGCGTGCGTGCGTGTGTGCGTGTGTGCGTGTGTGCGTGTGTGTGTGTGAGAGAGAGATGCTGTATATGTCAATTGTACCATCATAGGTCCAGATATATCGACATATCCACTGAAAACAGCGGCTGATAGATAACAAGCTGTGCTACTTCTTATTCGCGGAATTAATCTTTTAAATCCCTTATTTGTTTTGACACCATTGGATTCGCACATGTCGCCTTCCCCTAAATCGATAATGTTTCTCTTGGTGGATAAGTCTCTTTGCTTAACTGCTTAACTGCTATATATCCTACAGAGAGAGAGAGAGAGAGAGAGAGAGAGAGAGAGAGAGAGAGAGAGAGAGAGAGAGAGAGAGAGAGAGAGAGAGAGAGAGAGAGAGAGAGACGAATGGTTGAGCGACAAACGGGTGATCAATACATAAGGCGTTCACACATTGTAATATATATGGGATTCTTACTGATCTGTACAGAGAAATTCAGTAAATTTCAATGACCAATTTCCAGTTTTCAATGACTACTCGCGCTATCAAGTGTTTTGCTTCAGTTACTAATTTACATATTAGGATCAAATACAAATAATAATGGAGAAAAAAAAATAAATAAATACAATATTAAAGGAAAATTATATTTTAAAAGAAAGTCGCTGTAAATCAGACATTCACCACTGCCTTTAGCTTCTATACTTTTTCTCCAGCAACGTGTCCTGTGCTTTCACTGCAGAGATGATGCCAGGATTTCATCCAGTGGGGTGGGGTGGTGTTTTATTGCTTGTTAAGGAAATAAGCGGCGATTAGCAAAACACTGCTCCTAACGTTTTTTGGACACTTTTTTTCATTACTCATAGGTTATGTATTGTGAATACTTTGGCTCCAAAAAAAAAAAGATTTTTCACTAACATAAGCTATGCTTAAGTTTCTCTTTTTTCAATCAGTGTTTTATTGACTACTGTGCCTGATTTCCTATCTGTTCAATAATACTATATTATGCTTTTAAGTCCATTAATGACTTAGTCTGCTTGTTCAGAGAGTGTTATTTTGATTAAATAATATGTTAGTTCCTAATTTTTTTTAGATTATTTACTAACATTTATTTGAACTTTTATAAGGCTAAATGTTACTATGATCAGGGTAATAATGCATTTTTAATAAAAACTATTACATATTTTAAATTTGTTTTACCCTCATTATTTATCTTACTAACGTTAAGATATTACGCCAAAAGCTGATTATAACTGATATCTAAATGTGTCATACAGTCACAATTTTCCGGACTTTAGAAACTTTCCAATATGTAAAAAATACTAACACTTTTTGAAGTACCCTACATTAAATAAATGTGTGATATCCCTACATTTCTTCACCTTGCATTAATTTACTAAGAAAATGAAAAAAAATCCAAGCAAGTCAAGGAATATCAATACGTGTGACTATTCTTTGTTTCAATGGCCCTCATTCTTGTTTCTGTAAACTGAGTATTAAAAACATATCTACATAATACTTTGAAACACTCCTCCTGAGTAATGTTGAGCTAATTTTTGTTTATAAGTCCATATATTGGCAATAACAATCGACAAATTGAATTGTCCAGACGCTTATACCTCTTGCGCTAATGATCAGGCCAATTAAAATTATACAACTATTGTTTGAGAATGTATGAATTTATTATATGGTGACTTGAGATTGGTAAAAAAAAATTTCACATTTGCAGTATAACATATTTTCGAGTTTTCAAAATGACGACAGTTTCGGTTTTGATTACACGACTGACCAACTCAATTCAAAGTTCAATTTCAGACAAGCTGCCTCGTCTACATTGCTCACTTTTAACACTTTCTAGCTTTGATAATCTGATACAATTCATAGCTTTAATATAAATTGCCACTACTATCGTAAGCTAGCAAGCCTATTTGCCGAACTGGATCCTTGAATATGAACCACGCTGGGTTTGAAACATGCATTTGTAACACGTCCTCGCATGCATGGTTCTAACTACGAACGAACGTCTTGTCCAGGACCCAATGTGACAATTAAACTTAATGAGGAGAAAGAGTGCTAATGACATCATCTAAAATGGGCGCCATGTGTATATCACACACCGTAAAGTAAATTACTGGAAAGTAAAATTTTCAATCACTTTTATATTATAAGTAAACTCTCTAAAAGTAAATGACTTTCAATGACCTAGGTGAAATATCAATGGCTTTGAATTGGGGTGTTCATTTCTCAAAAAAAAAAGCATCAGCTATATTACAGAATACATGTGTCGCAAATCCAAGTAATTTACGGTACAGCCATCTGGTCTGCGTAGGTTATTGCATCATTGTAGCATTGTTACCTTTTATAGCTGTAGAAAAATCCCACACATACGGTTATAAGGTCAGACGTTCTAGTTGGTTACTTAGTGTAAATTCAAATTGAAGGATGTAATCCAGGTCAGTATATTTTCCGTCACTCCACGTATTCTTCACGTTGTGATTTAGCGTTATGACTGGGAGGCAGGATGGGTACGATAATCGATTTAATGAAATTGTTAGCATTTAAAGTAAATTAGAAATCAAGGAATATTGCTTATGTAAGATTTCAAAAAAAAAACAAAAACATCAAAGCGCTCAAATCTAATGTGAAAACAGAAAATTAGAGTACTGTATTGTAGTATGACACATAAAACAATTCAGTTATAAAATTTGCCAGATGTAAAAATACCATCTACTATGCAAAATGCAGCAATACTAATTTGCGTATGATTTGGCGTTGTGGCATAAAATAACCCAAAGCCATAAAATAACCCAAAGCCATGAGAGAGAGAGAGAGAGAGAGAGAGAGAGAGAGAGAGAGAGAGAGAGAGAGAGAGAGAGAGAGAGAGAGAGAGAGAGAGATGCAATTGTATTACATTTTTAATTAATTCAGAACTCTTGTATTATTACTATCTTTTTCACTATTTTCATATTTTATAAATAGTGTTTCATACGTGAAATTCGTCATTAATCTAGAGGGGATGAAATAAATAATTCATTGCTGAAATCATAATTATATACATATTTATACGCCATAAATAAATCTTAATTTCATAAGTATTTATACGCCATGGGAAAATCATAATTTGATAGTAATTGTATATGAAATTTTATTATTCCAGCGATTTATATGTCATCCAATTTTAACGCATATATAATATATCTAACTTTACCGCTTACTAAGTGTTCGTTGAGCAGGCAGTTTTATTTCATTGGATTTCACCTTTCATTAATTTCAAAGTATTTAAACTAATAGTTGCAAAAGGAATATAAATCTTGTTCAGGTCCTATTTTTGGTGTAGCAGATTATCGAAACAATCCACCACTGCAAGATAACTAAATTTGCCAACATTTAATATACAAAAGTCAAATATCGAATGCGATATGATTCCCAATTGGAAGTACTGTTACGCGACGAGGGCTCATACTCAGTAAATAAAAAAGAAGAGTGAAAGCCAACAAGTTTTGTACGTTTTGACAAAATAATTTGTTTCCTTAAAAAAAAAAATGTAAAAAATGGTAAATAGGACTTACAGTTTGTGAATGTAATCAAAAAGTAGATTCTAAGAATGAAAATACAAGTCATATCACTAAATAGTTCTATTAGAATCCTGGTTCGACTCTAGACGACGTAGAAATATTGAAGGCGATGACGTCAGATGTAGTCCAATGTAGGAATATCAACAATTCCTCAATTCAATTGATGCTTTTGTTTCCGAATAATTCCAGAATGAATTTCAATGAATATCTCCCAAAACTTTTTATAAAAAGTCAGCTTGTTGAATTTCCAGGTGAATAAATTATTAAATTTAAAAATTAGATGATAAGCAAACAATCTGGCAACAAATACAAATAACTTGTTCCTTCAAGATGTTAAAACGACTCTGCGAGAAGAATATTAGGAATACGTATTTAAACCCCCAAAATATCACTTCAAGTCTCGCGAAATTGGTCATGTGGTCTCTTACTAGAAGAAATTCGCAAGTACGCCATTATATCAATACTTAGGAACCAATATTTAAATAAAGGTGTTTACACATAGTGATCACACTAAGAAAGTATGGCCCTCCTACTTACCAATCATTATGACTGCCTGTTTACGCTCTAGCCAGCCCAAGACGGTCTAAGGTAACTAAAAATAATTCTCACGTAATTCTTCGTCTTAGATAAATTACATTTCAGTACAAGAAAATATCTAATTACTGAATAAGAATTTCGAATCCGATGCAAAATATTAATTAAAATAAAATGTAAGGAAATAAAAAAGTATTTTAAAACTTACACACAAGCAACTTAATTGCATATATGTAACAGTACCGTATTTCTTACTAAGGAATAGACAATGGGCCAATGTATGTTAGTCAACAGATCTATATTTTTAAAAGCTTAAATGTTATTGGCGTTGATATCGATTTTCATATATTGTATAGAACGTCACACTCATCGAAAAACCAATATTTAAAAGAATATAATACAAATTTACCTTGATGAAAATAATTTGAAAAAATTTCGAAATAAGGAAATAATTTTCCATTTTACTTATATAATATTTGGTTCAAAGAAATTAATGAAAAAATAATTAATTTAAAAAGAAAATACTTAAATTAAAGAAACTAATATTTGTTTAATTTAAGGCATTATTTCATTTTCATAAAAGGATACAATGAAACACTTGCACATATATCATATCATATATGGGTCTTTCTTGTTTTTCCAAATATATATGAGCAAAAACATTCGTGCTGGTAAGAAAAGAATTTGTTTAAACTATTCTTTACTGGAGTCTAGTTACAATGGGTATAACTGAGTGACAGCTTATTCCTGACGTTACTGCAGTGGAAAGCGATAGACGTCACAATTGCTGAAAACAAATGACATTTTCAAGTCCTTGTTTCTCATTTGGAAGCTTTGACCAAAAAATCCCACAAAAGCAACAGTGCGTCTAGCAGGAGTTACTCGTGCAAAATGTTAGAATTGAAGATAATCGCAATAATGATATGTTTATACATACCCAAAGTCATTAAAGCACTTTATTAATGCCAACTTTTCATATGCTCTGTGATTTATGCATCCATCAATTTCACTGACAACGTCAGGATTTCAATTTGTGTATTTTGTTGCTTACAGCCGTACATACAATATCATTTTAAGTATCTTTAGAAATACAAATTAAGTATCTTTAGAAATACAAATTTTTCTATCCCGTGATCCACAAATCTGTTCTTATAAATGATCTTAGTGTAGTTCGATTTTCACGGCATTACTGTCTAAGTTTTCCCTATTATTGGCTTGATTTAATTAAAATGATAGTCCATTAAAGTGAAAAGCCATACAACGTACAGGACAATACGTTCAAGAACATCACTCTACTTTAATATACGTTGTGGACTAACTTTTTTGAGATAATGGTTTTATAAATGATTAATCGACCGGATCATTCATTATATTACGCGTTTTCGTGATTTTTGTTCTGTGCATGTACACAATTTATGGAGAGGGGGGAGGAGGGAGAGAGAAAGAGAGCTTGACTATTTGAACAAATACCTACCATTGTAAAGACTACTTGCTCTGGAAAGTTTTATTCATAATGTCAACAAGGAACGGTCCCCTGGAGGTGATTTATGCGAGTAAGATTAAGTATTTTGGCCAATTGCTTAATGGCGTTTGTTGTGTGGTGAATAGTATGTGTTCTATACAATACAGTTATAGGCTATTACAACAGGATTTTTTTATCAAATAATAAAAGTATTAATCATTATGACACCTTTATTAACATTAAGGAGAAACTCATTAAATATTAACGGTGATATAAAAGTTAAATCTAAATTTGTAGAACAAAGGTACAAACTATATCCCACAGCACGTTGCATATCATGCAAATAAGATGAAAATTCTTTGCCAAGTTAACTGCAGCCTGACTTGCGTGCGATAAAACCTAATTAAAAATAAATAAAATAAACATTTCTTAATTCCATCATTTTCGCACCGTTGATGTAAACTGTGCAGTGACTGACCTTGTACGTCTTGGAAAACTTTACAAAATGTTTGGCAAAATAATCAAGAATTGTATCAAACTAAGATCACTTTGGTATTTATAATTTTCATCTTAAGATATATTAGAATAAAATCTTGTTAAGGAATTTAGTCCTGTCAGATGCTTTCGGAACATGAAATTTGACATACTTTCCATTATTGTTCTCGGGTTTTTATTGTCTAATGGCAATAGGTAACTAAGGCGACAATTTGTTCTGATCTAGAACTATTCCTGCTACACGTCATTCAAGGTCAAAAAAATAATTTGTTTGGTTTCCAATTTCATTTTAGCTTCATCAGCTTGAATGTAAGATAATGAAAATATTAAGATCGTCTCATCATTCACAAACTCGACACGCACTCATAACGTGCATGCCAGCCTTGGGATAATGTTACATTGTATACCGTGGAAATGATCTAGATTCATTTCTGTAGTTCGGGGATCGTCTCAAAGTTATTTTATTACTGTGAGTGTGTGCGTGCTTGTGATTTTTAACGTAGCTGTAGCAATTTTCTGATGTCTAGCTCTGAAGCATCATTCCGCAGACATGAAGCATGATGTCTCACACAGTCACATTATTCTGACACCAGGACGACCAGTCCGAACACTAACCTCTTAATTCTGAGCGTCAAGCGAGGCAGCTGTTAGTACCATTTTTGTAAGTCTTTAGTATGAATCGACCGGGGATCGAGCCCACGACATCCCTCGTCCTAGGCGGACGTTCTAACCACTAGGCCATCGAAGAGGTTTCTAATATCAAGGAAATTCAATTAACATAAATAGACGAAAAAACAGCCACGTTTATAATTACACAAAGTTTGCGTGGTTATAATTTGAGGTTCACACGCCATAGCTTTATTTTTTACACTTTCGCTTCATTTTTTATTGCATAAATTTGTTAACATTTTAGACTTTGATTTTGAACGAAAATCTTGATTGCACGAGGACATCGTGTGTGTATGGATGCAGATATAGACTACATAACCATATTTTTCTTTTTCAAATTGAGTTCTAATTTTGTCTGTAACTGCAATGTGTCAATCCCTGCCATCCCATTTTTCTCCCCAAGGGTTTGAGCCTCGTGTATTGTGGGTATCTGAGAAAGTTTGCCTGCAACTTCCCGTGGGCTGGTGTTTTATAATGGGATTTTATAGGGTTCTTTCCCGACGTCATGTATAACCTATATTGTGCTAAACAATGACATTTCCTTTGGACTTTCTTTTCTGTAAATATCCTGTTCATTTTTAAATCACCCCCAATATATATATATATATATATATATATATATATATATATATATATATATATATATATATATATATATATATATATATATATATTTAAAAGCATGCAGACTTACTTTTTTATTTCTTTTAAAATAATTAATAAATGATTTTAAGGGAATTATAACTATTTATAGCTATGTGAAATTTAATGTATACAAAATCATGCATCCATTAGGTTAAAAAATGTAAGATATGGTTGATAATAACCTATTGAATTAATGTAATTTACCTGCAGCTGGGGATCATGTCAAAAGTTTTTCAACCATAACAAATGCAGATTGTATCAGGGTTCTCATTAGACGAACAAGTAGGTCTCCGCTTTTTTCTGTCAGAAATAAAAAGCAGAGACCTTGTTTGTTTAAGTTTTTATGGTCTTTGACAGTTTGTGGAAAATGAGGTAGCATTTCGATAATCGAGCAGATTCAAATTTTAACATTTGATCTTTTTCCATAATCACAAATTAACTGACGAAGGATGTTAAGACATAAAAGACGAACATTTTCTTTCCATTGGGCAGGATTCACGGTCTGTGTCAGGAAATTAATTATAGTTTGAATTTCATCATTAAACAATATTTTTTTTGAATTCGTTGTTTTCTCATAAAACATAACTTGTACACAAATGTTAGCGAAAATAGGTATTGGAAATCTATGATAAAGTATTTGAATTTATCATTCTAAATTTGGTATGAACCATGTGTATGATAGCCAGGGTTGGGTGCCAAGAGACAAAATCAAAACAAACTGTTTGCTCCTCATTGCAAGTTTTAAAAATTATGGTAGGTAGGTAGGGATTAAAAAAAATAAGACAGGTTAGGATCTTACAAAATTATCATTAAGGTAGGTAGGTAGAGATTTATTTTGTTTTTTTATAAAAAGTAATACATGATAAGTATTAGTATATATAATGTACTAAGTGCGTCAAGTACTGCTTAAACTTAGATGCACTTAACAATTTTAGGATTTGTTTATACTAAAAAGACCAACAGTTGTACAGTTCTGTATTACAGATAACAATATTAATAGCATGCCTGTTAATCTATTTCACTGCCTTTGTCGAGAGGTTAATGTTTCACCTACAGGGAGGTGGAAGCTGGCGTATCTATGCAAGAGAGAGTACTCTTCTTGTTAATTACCTGGATGGGATGTTCAGATCTATGAAATGTGTAATCACATTTCTTAACATACCAATCTTGTCAACACATGTTCATCTTGGTAATGTTACATTTCCTCAGTATATAATAATATCAATAAAAAAATAATAATATTAATGTTAATATTTTAGTTGTACTCATTTGTATATAAATATATGGGTGAAATAGCCAATTACTCCAGAACTTATCTGGGGCAGTATCTGTAGTTATGCAGAGATTTTCATGACCAATGTTATCACTTGTTTACCATGTGCTTCTCAAACCTGTAAATGGTCTGAGGTAGCTGAATGGTCTAATGTACTGACAACCTCTGCAGACCATGCACATCACAGCTTTCTCCATGATGGACAGGAGTCTTGGCTTGATCACTGTGGGTAAGCTTACTTGCCACTAGCTTCACATGGGTCAAAGGTTATTATCAGGCACTTTTTTCAACAAATATACCAGCTGTCATAAATAGACTATCATTTGCTAAATATTCAATTAAATCCACAGGATTTAACCAACTAGCAGTTTCAAGAGTAATGATATAAAATGATTATAACAATATCTAATGCGCTGGACCATTCTATTATTTGCATGCTGACCCTGTTTCATGGTTATTTAAACCAGTGTAGCTTTTTACTTTTCAAATTTATTGTGTTTGTCTAATCTGTGTAATCTATTATGTGTTTCTACATTTAAAATTTCAGTCCCCTGTCCATGTCTGTGCTAATTTTTGTACTTAACCTGGTGAGTTTCCCTTGTCTGTATAGTGAAGTTAATGATTAGTATCAGTTAAGGAAGATACCTTTTTTTTGAAGAAATTTATTCATCTTTGTGCCCTCTGAAAACCATGAGGCCTGTGACATATGAGTGATGCGTACCTTGCCTACACACTGGCTGGTAACACCCCTTAAGTGGTGAACTACGGCCCATCCCCCATAGTGGTCATTCCTCTGTGGGTCTGAGAGGACAGATTCTCAGTTCAGTTTTGTTTCCATGTCTTGATCCTTAAACCATGCTTTAGTGTTTTGATTTTACAGTTTGTGATTTTATGTTTCTTTTATATTTATCTATTGCAAAATAAAAAAGAAAGTTCTTGCTGCCTTCAAAAAGCCTTGAGGTCCACAACTTGTGAGGGGCATCCATCCCACACACCAGGTTGGTACTACCCACTGGGATTGGGTGGGGTGAATATTGTTCCATCTCCCACAGTTGTCTCCCTCAAAGCCTTTTGGGGGTAAATGCTTCTAAATATAATTTATAGCTCTTACATCTTTATCCTAATTATTTGTCCACACTTAAGCATAATATGAATTATGAAGTCAATAATAGTTTGAATTATTTTTCTATTCCGTTATTAAATCCAACTATGAAAGCTTATCATCTGGGTACCATCCATTTTGTTTAATTAGTTGTATTATATTGTCCCTTTTTTATTTATTTGCATTTATTTGCTTCACACTCTACAGTATCATGCTTTTTCACTCTTTTCATATAAGCCATATATCATTCAGGGTTCAAAACATTTTTATTAATTAGTCAGTTGGACTAATGGACAAAAGACACTCGTCAGTAGCAAAATCTGTTAGTCCTCAAAATACATGTACATAACACAAAAATAGAGATTTATACACATTATAAATTTTATTGATTTGCCATCAGTTTGTCCCAAATCATAATCTTTTCCATCCAATTGTGAATAGTCATCCATATAAAGTGGAGTTCTTTGTCTAGATCCGTTAGAGTTCCATAAATATATAGCTAGCACTGGATCATAACCAGCAATGTCTTCACTTAAAAAGTGAATCGTTAAACAAGTCATTCAATTCACTTTTGCACAATCTGCATCTCTAATCAGATTTCATCATTTTCAATTCACTGAAGGCCCGTTCGGCTTCTGTAGAGGAGGCTGGAAGGGTCAACACAATATCCACCAGTGCAAGAATGTTAGTGCCACCTTGAAATCTCTTGTTTCCCAGTACCTCACATCCACCTATCAAATCCCTTCTATTTAAAGGACTCTTCTGTTTCTTCCAGTATTGACAGCAGCTCCATCAGAACCAAATCCAACAAGTTTACTTTTGTAATCGGGCATTGCACTTGATGCAAATGCATCATCTATAGCATCCAAAGTCTCATCAGCAGTAGCTTATGAAACTTATGTTATACACACAAATGAAGTGAATATTTGCTCACTCATGGCAGTTCTCACATAAACAGCTTCTTGTTCATGGAACCTTTATCAGTGGAACCATCAGTAATAATAATACTAATAAATGGTGCCGATTTAATCTTTTGTTCAAGTTTATTCTTGCACACAGTGCAATAAATTCTGAAAAGACTTGTGCCTCTTTGTCATTGACATGTTTGACCAACATCAAGTCTCTTTTTGTCATCCAACTGTACCATCCACATATAATCGCTAAACGGCCTTCTCATTTTTACCTAGGCATGTATATTTCTAAAATCAACGGAATTCTTCCAACAACTTCTTTATTTAGCATCATGTTGATTTTACTTGCATATGACTGTCCTTAGGGTTTTGATGATTCTCGACTCGTGATGATTCATTTCTGATGGATTTGTGATTTTGTTTCATGTTGTACTATTGCTTCCAACTGTAAATTGGTGTATGCAACTACAAATGAGCTTTCTTTTCATCTTGCGTTTTTGAATCTCTATGAAGATACTGCAAAACATAGTATTTACTTTGGGGTTAAAGTTACGCCACGAATGACCACATTTCCACTTCTCTAGAAAAGTTAGATTCCTACTTTCTTTATCGTACTGTTTGTTGCATTTGCTTTTGTTTATGTGAGAACTGCCATGGGTGAGCAAATTATTGTCAGTCTTCAACCTTTTGGCTGGACTATCCATACCTTTTACAAATTATCACATTGTTCTCTTTGTTTCTTTGTAACTATGATTCTGCTCAGTGCAACAATAACGCTTTCACACCATTTTTAATGCATAATATAAAGCACCTAGGAGATCTGGATTTATATATAATAGTTACAACAAGTTCAGTAACTAAAAACTAGCAAATTATTTGTCTGAATTTCTGTTATGGAATTTATTAAAAAAATACAAGAAAAGCAAATTTTAAAATAATTACATGTATTCATCTTTTTTATTACCTGTTAGTTTTGAAACCTGTCATTTAAATATTTTATGATCATACTTTGCCTTTTCAGTGTTTATATTTGCACATATGTTCCATACTTCTTACCATTTGATTCTCATTCTTCTCTGTTCAGCGATATTTAGTTTATTCTTTAATGTTTCTTCTGATGTATTCATATGTATAATGTTTTTCATCGAGTTAACATAATTTAGCTGTATCCCTATAATTTGCTATCAATGTTTTATGTATCTGTATTTTGGGGGTATTTCTAGTTGCATTTTTAAAGCATTATTCCTATAAATTTCAGGCTTGTTTCAATGTACATGTAATATATATGGCTTCCCATACAAATATATATGGCTTCCCATACATATAGGATTAGCATTGAATTTTATTATCTGGTTAATTACATTTGTGATTTTCATTGAAAGTTGGTTGGAGATATTTATCCCCCTTTTTGTTTCCTCGGTACAAAGATTCACTTTGCAAGTATTGCAGTTTCCCATCCCATCCCATTTTTAATTATTTTCTGTACTTTATGCCAACAAACAATTCCTAGTTTTTTTTTAACTTTGTTTTTAAATAGATGGAGGAGGGAGTTCTTTGTGATTATGTATAAAATTTCTGTTTTCTCATGATCAATTCTTGATCCTGAGGCCATATCAAATTCTTGTATTCCTTCTGTAGGTGTTTGAAGGAGTTTGCATTTAAAAAATAACTTGTACAATGATCAGCATGTTGAAGCATTTTAAAGTTAATTTATCGATTTGGAAGATAGATTTCTAAAATCTCTGTTATTTCTTATCTTGTAACTTAAGATTTAATTGCTGTTATGTATAATAACCAATGGCCAATGGTCATCCTTGCCTTCTGTAGCATAATTGTATTTCAAATCTATTCATGACTCCGTTTCACCTGTACTTTCGAGAAGGTTTCATTGTACATGTTTTTGGTCCATTTTCAAAAGTTATTTGCAAAACCATATTCTCATAGAACTTGCTCTTTATGTACCAATCTATCAAAGGATTTTTCCTGGTCAAAAGTATCATGGCTTCTTATTAGCCATTTAGATTCAAATAATCTATAGTTGCTTGTATGTTCAAATTAATGTTTTGTATGTCTCTCTGTTTACTTTCACAATATTGATAGAAATTTATTCAATTAATGCCATTTTTTTAATTCTGTTTGATAAAATCCTACAAAGGCTATTATAGTCAACAATCCACATTTAGGAAAGGACCCCAGCGGCTGAGTGGTTTAACGCCTCACCATTACAGATCACTGAGATATCACCTCTATCTACATGTGGTTGAGTCTCAGGCTAAAATAATATGGGTGTGTGAGAAAGCCTGCAGGTAGATTCTCATGGGTTGGTGGTTCTTTCCATGGTTTCCCAGGTTCTTCCTCCACCAGTTATACTGACCACCAAGTATAGCCTGTCTTGTGCTGAAAAATGGCATTATACCCGACAACAACGTTTAGGAAAGAAATAGGTTTCCAATTCTGAAGCTCATCTCTTGTCTCCTTTTCCTTTATACAAAATTGTTATCAGCCCTTCCCTCATCATTATAGTCATGTTACCTACCCCTAAAAAGCTCTTGTATAGCGATTCAAGAATTGGTGCTACTTGATATGTTAAACCATCTGTTCCTCATGATTTCCCCTTTGCTGGACTAGTAATTTCAATACTTTCCTTAAAATCCTCAAACTTTTTTTATCTTCTGTTATTGTCACACAGTCTATTTCCTGTACATAATTTATTTCTGCCATTTCAGCTCTTTGGGATGGGTACAGAGCTTTGTAAAAATTCCTCATGCTGTTTAGCATCTCTTTTTCGTAAGTGTAAATCATGTTTCCCTCTTTAAATCTAAGTTCTTCTCACCCTCTCTTCTGAGCTGCTCCCTATTATATTACCTGCTTGCTTTTACAAATTTTTAAAACTATTCCGCCCTAATTTTTTTCCTATTCTCCTCTTCCTGTCATATTTAAGTTAATCATTTCTTCACCTTGTTTTCCTCTGCTTCATTCCTTGTTTCCTCCATTTCTTTTCTTTATTTCATATATTTTTCCTTATCTTGCCTATTTCTGCAATATCTAATAGATATTTCAATTTCCCTTTTGAATCCATCCTTTTCTTGGACTATATTTTATTTGCTTTTTCCTATGAATGTATTTAATTATTGTCTAATTAAAAGTTTATATCTTTTTTGTTCAAAGATTTTGTCTATTTTCCATACTTTTTGAGATCCCCCATTTCTCACTGAAGCTTTAAACAGTTTTATTCTATTATTCTGTTGTAGTGAAAAGTATTCTTTATGCCATCAGTAGCTAGGCCTAGTTTTGATAATGACAAACTCATAAGCATGGTTTTGATAGCTGAGCAACCATTAACCATTTCCGGAGTTGGTAAATGGTTCCCCATAACAACCTGATTTACATAACAGGTGCTCATGGTGAGCTTGAAAAAACATTAATCTGAAGGAAAAATATCTTGTAGTGTGACAAAAATACCACAGGTTACCCACCATGACCTGTTGTGACATTGAACTCTCTCATGGTATTATAGTTTTCATTTTTGGACTGTGGTGAATCTCTTTTTTATTTCAATATTAAATTCATGTTGTTAATTGACTGATTGATTTTTCAACATTTCCATTCAAATTCACAATGGGAATCAATTTATCCCAAATATTTGCACAGTGGGTGTATTTGTGTAGCATGAAGTTTTAAATGTCAGTCACTTTACCATAAGGTCAAACCAACTGCTGCATGGCCTTGCATCTGTAGTGGCTGTTCTTATGTATATTTCATTTATCTTAATTTATAGTTTGCATTTGATTATTGCCTGTGATTGAGGTTTGAGTTTTTAAATACCTAAATTTTGTTAAGGTTGTAAGTTCTAAACAAGATGGTTATGAGAATTTAAGTTCAAACCCTAATCTTGTTTTAGTGGAATTTTCCATTTTTGTTTCTTTACAAAAACAATGTTGCTTCAAAGGTCAGATGAAATGGTATAAATAGTCAACTTTGTAAAAAGATCATTTATTCTTATTTCATACCATGCTTTGGGAATCTGTGGTTTCAGTGTAAAGTTTTGTTCAGAGGAATTATTTAAATTATTCATTATAATTACTAAATGGCTCATTGATTTTATTAAGACGTTACTTGGGGAATATTTTGAATTTGTTCAAAGATAGCCTGGATGCATCATGGTATATAAGGACATTCAAGACCATTGGTATGTCAGCACATTCAGTAATATATTGGTATGTTAGGACATTCAATAACATTAGTGTACAAGGATACTGAGACTATTGGAAGTTGTTCAGAACATTCTATACTATTTGACTTGTCACATTTACAATTATTTGGAAATTAGAATCACTTTTATTTTTTTAACTACACTTTAGATATTAAAAGGAATACTTATGGTTTATAACAGAATATATTATAAAATAAAAATATTGGAGAGATCCAATATGGCAGCCATGATAGCCATTTTTAAAAGCATGTTGTCACGACTTCTGTGTGATTGGTCGTATCAGAATTGGGTTTTTACTATAGGCTTTCTTATGAAGTCTAGTGAGTCCTAAATGCAGTGAGTACTGGTTACACAATGTTCTTATGAAGTCTAGTGAGTGCTAAATGCAATGAGTACTGGTTACACAATGTTCCTATGAAATCTAGTGAGTCCTAAATGCAGTGATTACTGGTTACACAAAGTTCTTATGAAGTTTAGTGAGTCCTAATTGCAGTTAGTACTGGTTACACAAAGTTTTTATGAAGTCTAGTGAGTCCTAAATGCAGGGAGTACTGGTTATACAAAGTTCTTATGAAGTCTAGTGAGACCTAAATGCAGTGAGCACTGGTTACAAAATATGCTTATGAAGTCTAGTGAGTCCTAAATGCAGTGACTAATGGTTACACAATGTTCTTATGAAGTCTAGTGAGTCTTAATGCAGTGAAGTTTGGTTACACAATGTTCTTATGAAGTCTAGTGAGTCCTAATTGCAGTGAGTACTGGTTACACAATGTTCTTGTGAAGTCTAGTGAGTCCTAAATGCAGTGTGTACTGGTTACCCAATGTTCTTATGAAGTCTAGTGAGTCCTAAATGCATTATGTACTTGTTACATAATATTGCCAACATAGGCTATCTTGAAAATAACTTATTGATACTCATCCAGAATTAACTAGTTGTGTAAAAGTGGAATTTTACTGTATGAATTCTTATTATGTCTAGTGGGTCTTGAATACAAATGGAGCTTCTTTGAACATATATTATGTAGCCATCTTGGAAATCACATTCGCTCTGCACATGAAAGAATGGATGGTCTGAAAATCATATGATCTATAGTACCAAATGTTACTTCTGAAAGCCCACAGTACCAACTGTGACTTCTGAAAGCCCACAGTACCACCTGTGACTTCTGAAAGCCCACAGTACCAACTGTGACTTCTGAAAGCCCAAGTAACAGCTGGTGTTGTGGATCATATGGTTTTCGAATGCTCAGCTCAATAGGATTACATAATGACAAATAATACAATGTAATAAACATATCAGTGCAGTATGTCACAGTACAATTTTAGCTGGTCATATTCACTTATATTTGATTTCCACATATAATTAGTGAATTTATAACCCCTGATTAATTTGACCACTCTTATTTCCTCACAACAACAACGTTATAGTTCAGTAGGGTCACACATCAGTATGTGGGAGGTCTATTTATATTGAAGTAGGGTCATACACCAGGATGTGGGAGGTCTATTTATATTGCAGTAGGGTCAAACATCAGGATGTGGGAGGTCTATTTTTATTGCAGTAGGGTCAAATATCAGGATATGTTGGAGGTCTATTTGTATTGCAGTAGGGTCATCGGGATGTGTGAGGTCTATTTATATTGCAGTAGGGTCAAGCATCAGGATGTGGGAAGTCTATTTGTATTCCAGTAGGGTCAAACATCAGGATGTGGGAGCTATATTTATATTGCAATAGGGTCAAACATCAGGATGTGGGAGGTCTATTTTTATTGCAGTAGGGTCAAATATCAGGATGTTGGAGGTCTATTTGTATTGCAGTAGGGTCATACATCTGGATGTGGGAGGTCTATTTATATTGCAGTAGGGTCAAACATTGGGATGTGGGAGGTCTATTTATATTGTAGTTGGGTCAAGCATCAGGATGTGGGAGGTCTATTTATATTGCAGTAGGGTCAAACATCGGGATGTGGGAGGTCTATTTGTATTCCAGTAGGGTCAAACATCGGGATGTGGGAGGTCTATTTATATTGCAGTAGAGTGAAACATCAGGATGTGGGAGGTGTATTTATATTGCAGTAGGGTCAAACATCAGGTTGTGGGAGGTCTATTTGTATTGCAGTAGGGTCATACATCTGGATGGGGGAGGTCTATTTATATTGCAGTAGGGTCAAACATCAGGATGTGGGAGGTCTATTTATATTGCAGTAGGGTCAAACATCTGGATGTGAGAGGTCTATTTATATTGCAGTAGGGTCAAACATTAGGATGTGGAGGTCTATTTATATTACAGTAGTGTCAAACATCAGGATGTGGGAGGTCTAGTTATATTGCAGTAGGGTCAAACATCTGGATGTGGTAGTTCTATTTGTATTGCAGTAGGGTCAAAACATCCGGATGTGGGAGGTCTATTTATATTGCAGTAGGGTCAAACATCAGGATGTTGGAAGTCTATTTATATTGCAGTAGGGTCAAACATCAGGATGTGGGAGGTCTATTTGTATTGCAGTAGGGTTAAACATCTGGATGTGGGAGGTCTATTTGTATTGCAGTAGGGTCAAACATCAGGATGTGGGAGGTCCATTTGTATTGCAGTAGGGTCAAACATCAGGATGTGGGAGGTCTATTTGTATTGCAGTAGGGTCAAACATCAGGATGTGGGAGGTCTATTTATATTGCAGTAGGGTCAAACATCTGGATGTGGGAGGTCTATTTATATTGCAGTAGGGTCAAACATCGGGATGTGGGAGGTCTATTTATATTGCAGTAGGGTCAAACATCAGGATGTGGGAGGTCCATTTGTATTGCAGTAGGGTCAAACATCAGGATGTGAGAGGTCTATTTATATTGCAGCAGGGTCAAACATCAGGATGTGGGAGGTCCATTTGTATTGCAGTAGGGTCAAACATCAGGATGTGGGAGGTCTATTTATATTGCAGCAGGGTCAAACATCCGGATGTGGGAGGTCTATTTATATTGCATTAGGGTCAAACATCGGGATGTGGGAGGTCTATTTGTATTGCAGTAGGGTCAAACATCGGGATGTGGGAGGTCTATTTATATTGCAGTAGGGTCTAACATTCGGATGTGGGAGGTCTATTTATATTGCAGTAGGGTCATTCATCAAAATGTGGAAGACTTATTTCTCTTTCAGTACAGGCTTTCATCAGAATGAGGGAGTCTTTTAATAATAATATTTCCAGTCCAATTATTCTAACCATTATAGTACGGCAGACATTATATCTTGCTGGATGCCATTACTAGCTGAAACATGTACCTTATAAAGGCATCATCTTTCTGTGTCCAAGTTTAGCTTTTCTCCATCTGTAATAAATCTCCATCAAAGCATCTAGCCTAGAATTGCCACAGCACACTATTTTATGTCTCACTGTACTGCTGTAGCACTGTAAAGAAAGTTTCACACTGTATTTTTTTTATCAGTCTATACTAGTTAGGTGGGGATTGTATTATAGTATAACTCCCACAGTATCATCTTTCTCACTCCACTACAATTTTGTGGGGATTGCTTATTAGTACAGGTCACACAGTATTTTGTTTTTCATTGCACTTCAGTTTGGTGAGGATTGTTTTATAGTGGAGCTCACATATGTGACAGTATTTTTATTCTCATTGCACTTCAGGTTGGTGGAGATTGTTTTATAGTACAGCTCACACAGTGTTTTCATTCTCATTGCACTTCAGTTAGGTGGAGATTGTTTTATAGTACAGGTCACACATTACAAGAGTTATAATAGTGTCTACATGGTCCTGTATGAAAATGTCTTACTGGTTTCATTGCTATTGTATCTCATCAGAGGGAAATATTCTGGTTGATTAATTTCTTAAGTTGATCACTTTGTATTGTCATTGAGAGGTTTATAGAACCCCTCGTCACTGGTGTTGCTGTTGAAGCAAAGAGTTAAATAATGTCACAACCTATTGTTATGGCATCTGAGATTTTAATAAATGGGGATTCATCTAACAGTTAAACAAGTATAGTTGTAGAGATATGTTGATTGAATGGTATAAACAAACAAATGAGTGGAAAATTTTATGAAGTATTTATTTTCATTTACAGATGCATTGTTGTCTATATTATAGAAACATAGGGTTAGTTTCCGTAACACTATACATAATGCTGCTTTCCTATTATGTGATATATCAGATGCATTAGCGTATGCTGGGTGAATCAAACTGATAATTGATATTTAGTCCCAGCATGATTTTTGGATTGTTGATAGGGTTGACATAAGGATAGTGTATAATTTCATCAGACTGGGTGTAAGTTTTACAAGGCTGCTTATTGTATTCTGTGTAAAGGGAGTTGAATATTAGGTTGGTATGCTTAGGGCACTTAGGACAGATCTTTTGGAGATTCTTTTCAGGGCTAAACACTCATACCATTTCATATTTTGATAAATCACAATGATGAATAGTGATGTTTAAAGTTTGCTTCACAATAGACTCATCATTAATCCATTTTGATATGTAGCAGATATGTAGCAAGGTGATTATGTTATTGTTTATGATGTCATAAAAAGCAAGGGCAGTTTACTGAGAGTAGTATTTTCTTAAATGAATATAATATTGCTTGAATTTATCTAAGTTCACATGGGAGGAAATATACTAAATTAAGTTAAAAAGCCTGAGATTTGATTTATATTTTATCCTCTTTACATGGGAGTCAATTCATTGTGAATTTCTTATGATACACAGTTGCCCCTAAATGAAAAGGGTGCCAGGATTTATTCAATATGGCTGTGATGACAGCAGTAGTGAAAATCGTGTCGTTTCTACTCTCCCAGAATGGATGATAATTATGAAATGAGTTTTTCAAGAAAAGACTTTGTCCTAAATATCAAAAAAGTTTCTAATGATTTATACATTGTCCTAAATGAAAAAAGACTTCTAATGATGCCTGCTTTGTCCAAATTAAAAGACTTTAAATGATGTCTACATTGACCTAAATAAATAGTGCCAATCTGATATACAGTATATGTATTGTGGGAGCTAATTTAATAATCTTGTTAAATTTTTTACACTAACTGAATTGTCACAGAAAAGTTCCAGCTGTAGGCATGGTTTGTTTATCGATTTTGGTCAGGTTATTTTTAGTTTGGGGGGTACTTTATTTAAATATTAAAGATTTATGATTGAGTTATTTGTTTTATCAGTCTGAAACATTAAATCTTGTATGTCTTTGACATTTGTTCATCATTGTTGTCCATTCCAAAGAATAAGTCACAAACATGTTTTTCATGCATTAATTACATTATTACTAGTGTTACAAAAGCTTCTCTTTGCAAATACACAAGCATCACAATACAATTAAGATTATTTTTTTTCTTAGAACTTAAAACTTTTATGACTCATATTACATTAAAATCAATTTCACATTGATTTGTTAAAACAAAGTTCTTTTTTCTCTCCAACGTAGTTAAAACTGTTATGACTCATATCACATTAAAATCAATTTCACATTGATTTGTTAAAACAAAGATCTTTTTTCTCTCCAACATAGTTAAAACTTATGACTCATATCACATTGAAATCAATTTCACATTGATTTGTTAAAACAAAGTTCTTTTTTCTCTCCAACGTAGTTAAAACTGTTATGACTCATATCACATTAAAATCAATTTCACATTGATTTGTTAAAACAAAGTTCTTTTTTCTCTCTAACGTAGTTAAAACTGTTATGACTCGTATCACATTAAAATCAATTTCACATTGATTTGTTAAAACAAAGATCTTTTTTCTCTCCAACGTAGTTAAAACTTATGACTCATATCACATTAAAATCAATTTCACATTGATTTGTTAAAACAAAGTTCTTTTTTCTCTCCAATGTAGTTAAAACTGTTATGACTCATATCACATTAAAATCAATTTCACATTGATTTGTTAAAACAAAGTTCTTTTTTCTCTCTAACATAGTTAAAACTGTTATGACTCGTATCACATTAAAATCAATTTCACATTGGTTTGTTAAAACAAAGTTCTTTTTTCTCTCCAACGTAGTTAAAACTGTTATGACTCATATCACATTAAAATCAATTTCACATTTATTTGTTAAAACAAAGTTCTTTTTTCTCTCCAACGTAGTTAAAACTGTTATGACTCATATCACATTAAAGTCAATTTCACATTTATTTGTTAAAACAAAGGTTACTTTAGTATACATGCATATTTTAATAGAGATCTGTATAATGGGACATAAAGCAACTATAGCTCTTAAATATTCCTTTAAAAAACTTAAACCGTTATATTTTTAGGAGGAGAATTACTTCATTGCCCCATGTATGCTTCATGAGAAAACACCACAAAAGATTATTTGCCCAAAACCAGATCCGCAGATAGAGAACTCATCAGTCTTGTGTTATGTTTTTGTTGAGAAATTTCTCCCTACTCCAATTTTCCATAGACTTATTGCTGCTTGCATTGCACGCTGGCCAATAGCCACACATAAAAAAGAAAATCAGATCTTCTGTGGATGCTGCGTTTTTCAGCTGGGTCAGAATCACAAACTAACCATCCACGTTAGGGAGCATGTTATATTTGTGAGAGTAGCAAGAAAGGGGATCAAAGACAAGACTCTATCTCCAAAACTGTACATCGAGGTGAGGGAGCTTATCACTACCATGCTCAACAACATCACTGGAAACCTGGGACAAAACCTGAAGTTTGAATACTGTATACGGTGTCCTGGATAATGGTGACAGTGTCAATGGCCTCATCCCCCTATCCCAGCTCAAAGACAATGCCGAATGTGATTTCCATGACATGATTGAGTCACAAAAAATGTTGTGCTGCTGGTTTGAGGAAGAGGTGAGTACAAGGTCTTTTATAGATCTGCATATACCAGAAGTACTTCAGATTGTGGTAAATACCTTACACTTGAACATATCTTTATAGATCTGTATGCCTTCCTTGTCAGATACTTAGAATTAAGCACTAACATAAAATAATTCCAGCACCGTGTTCAGAAAATACATGAGAAATGTGGTACTTTATCCAAGGGTATAAGTAATTCTTCATGTCCATTTATTATATATATATATATATATATATATATATATATATATATATATATGTAGTTACTGCAGTAACTTGTATGTGTTTGTAAGTTACTTATGAAGTACTAAGAGCAAATTTTGACCTATATATATATGTGTGTTTGTAAGTTACTTTTTCATGAAGTATTAAGAGTATACATATATATATATATATATATATATATATATATATATATATATATATAAGATTGGCTCTTATTAATATGAAGTAGGTACATCTCGATGACAGACATACAGCTTTGCGATAGGTTTCCATTCACCAAATGTAGGTAAATCTTGATTATGTTAGTAGTATATATTTACATGATGGGTTTTTGTCTGTTCCTAGTCATCTAAGGTGTGTATTGACTGTTATATAGTTTACTTTCCATGTAGCCAGCAGCTAATTTGGCAGAGATAGTGTTGTTAACATGCATTCTTTACTATCCATATGATGCGTCTTTGTCATATATTTACTTTCAAGGTAGCCTTTAGTTACCATGGCTGGGACAGTATCTTTGACATAGTATTTACCATCTGGGAAGCCTGCAGTTACCATGGCTGCTGTATTATATTTTATGTAGCAGTTACCATGGCTGCCATATTTTTGTATGTGTGGTTTACTTTCCAGGTAGCCTGTAGTTACCTTGGTTGCTGTATTGTATTTATTATGCATTTGTTTCTTTTCATGTAGCTTGCAGATACCTTATCTAGAATAGTATATTTGGCATTTCTTACTTTCCAGTTACCTTGGCAACCATAGTGGTTATAACAAGTTTCATTTTCAGGTAGTCTGCAGTTAGTTATTCTAGACAGAGAGCAAACAGTAGATACCTTGACTGCCATACTTATAGACTTTCCATGTAGTCTGCAAATCTGTTGAATTCCATAATATATTTGGCATATGTTGTTTACTTTCCATAATGCCTGCAGCTCCCTTGGCTAAAATAGTATCTTTGGAATGTATTGTGTTTTGCCCAGATAGCCAGAACATAATCTTGTCTTCTATAGGGTATTTATTATGCATTGTTTTGACCTGCAGTTTCCTTGGCTGCCATAATATCTTTAACATGCATTCTTTTATTTTCCAGTAGCATGCAGCAATCCTGGATACCATAGAGTGTTTAATATGTACCTTTGTTGACCTGCAGTTTCTATGACTGCCATAATAGCTTTAATATGCATTTTTTTATTTTCCAGTAGCCTATAGCAATCCTGGCTGTCATAGTGACTTTATATTGTTTACATTCTAGGTAGTTACCTTGGCTACAATTAGTAGGTATTGCTTACTTTCCAGGTAGTCTGCAGTTACCTTGGTTGACATAGTATCTTGGCTTATCTTGCTTAGTTTCTTGGCCTCCTGCAGTTACCTCATGTATTGATTTCTCATTTAAATTTAAGGAAATGACAAATAGTCCTTCTCATTTCATTATTATTTCATAAATTTGCTTTTCACTTAGACTTATCATAATTTGTGCATTCTGTGCTTGTTTGTTCAGTTTTTTTTAGAAAACATTTTTATCATTTATATGCCATTCATTTCTTTTCCACTCATTATGTATATATCTGAGAATGCTTTTTTTTGTATGTTTCTTGCACAATTAAATAGTCTGTTTTCTTTTCCACACACAATATTGTTAATTGAAACATGCTCAAATATTCTCAAAAAAAAATGCTGATCCAAGTCCAGGTGGTGTATAATCATGATCTGTCCACATCTTGTGCTGTCAGTCTCAATTGTTATGTATTTCCAGTCTTACATTGTCAGCATATAATGTCATTTTCCATCCATATATAATATATAATTTTCCATCCATGTATATGATTGTCCTTACCTTATCAATAAAATAGTGTAATAGTCAATCCATTTGTTACCATGACCATATTGTTACTTATCAGATCATTAAAAGTACAACAAAGAAAGAGTGACTACAACAAGCTTTGTAAGTTTAAAAAAAATAATTTATTTCCCTAGAAAAGGCAAACATATGAAACAAGACGACTTATAATTTATGAAAAAGATTCAAACTTTGTTCTAAAATTGTGAAAACACATAAGTCCTGTGAATAAACAGTTCTAAATTGATATAGTCTAAATCTCAGTTCCATTCTGAAATGTTGGATGATGTCAGATTAAGGTTAAAACAAAATGTCCAGACTTTTCACTGTGAATCACAATTTGTATTGTTCTGTACCAATTTAGAAATAATTTCAACAAATGTCTTTGTCTAAAGCTGGTAGTGTTGTTTTCCAGGGAAAATAATTATTTAGAAAGTAGATAAAGTATAGTTACCACCACTAACAATAAACATTTTGTTCCTCATACATACAAATGGACAACACTTTACAGCACCTTATTATAAACTCTACAAGATGTTATGGTGTGACAGATTATGACCACGACTGAATATATCTTACAGGTAACTGAGCATACAAAACAAGCTAATGCGTCACAACATGTGCAAATGCATGAAGGACATATGTGATTTCGAAATCACACCTGGGCATTACAAAACGTAAACAAATAATCATGTGGTCACAGCCAATCTTTTAAATAGTTTCTCCAGACTGTTTACGACGACAAAATCTTTATATGAAAATTGTGTTTAAACAAGTCACATTTACGTTTTAAGTAAACACGATGTTTCTAACAAAATATCAGACCCATGCAAACATAATCATCATCATAACAATAATTACATTTAATGATATAAAATTAAATAAAATAAAATAGAAAGATTTAGAAAAACCCCAAATTTTTACAAGCGTGTAGCTTAACTGCTGTGTCGTAACACTTTCCCCATAAAGATTAAAAGAAAGACTTATGTAATAAAGCTTATTTTTTTGCCAGATATAAGTAAAAATATTATATAAGAAGTCTTACGATTTACACAAAGGTGTATATAAAAATTGCATTTTTATACACGGGAAAGAGCAAGAATAAGCTCAATCTGAACAGTCATCGATTTTTATTTTTCATTCTGCTGATGAAAGCAAGGGGGCTGTGATCACTGAACACAACAATCGGAGAAGGAGCTGAGCTAACATCTAACATAAACTTCAAAATGCTGTAATGCTAGTATTAAAGCCAAGCTTTTGTTTTCTAGATTGTTGAGTAGTTTCTCTGGTTGTTTTTAAATTTTGTAGGGAAATAGCACACTGGGTGTTCAATACCATTTTTGTCATCCTGAAGCAAAACTACTCCAAATTCAACATCACTAGAATCCACAGATAGTTTGAATAGTTGACTGAAATCAGGAGATGTTAAAACTGGTTTACTTTTAAGTATGGCCTTCAATATATCGAAAGCCTCTTGACATTTTTCAGTCTTTAGAAACTTGTTTTGCTTCCTCAAAAAGTTAGTCAGAGGATCAACAATATCAAAAAAATTTAATCAATTTGCGATTGTTCCCGGCCATACCCAAAATTCGTCATATCTGTTTTCTTTTGTACTGACAGGCACAGGAAATCATAAATAGCATTGACCTTAGCATATATATGTTGAATATCACCATGCCGAACAATATGTCCTTTTCCAATTTTGTTGATACAGTCATCGAATTTTGTCAATGGAAATGAGTCTGTTTTTGTCACACTGTTCAACTTCCTATAATCAGTACACATTCGGGAAGCTTCATCCTGTGTTCGGAACATGAATACTCTGTAAACTCCAGTCACTCTTACACGGATCTATAAAATATATTCCAGTTAATATTGAATCTCTTTTTTTTTGTGGATGTATTCCTGTTTAAAAGCATTCATCCTGTATAGGTGTTGTTTCATGGGTTTTGAATCTATTTCAGTGTTGTGAAACAGTTTGCTTGTCCTTTTAGGAATGTCTGGAAACAAGTGCTTATATTAAGACAATAATTGTTGAAGTTTACTTTTTCCTGATTTTGTAATTGAGAAAGTTTCTGGTCTACATTTTCCATAACTTCTTAATTCCGAGGACTGGTTTTTCCAAAAATTAGTAGAATCCAACTGAATTTTAGTTCACATATAAAATGCAAAGCATGATTCAGTCATTTGAATGTGTTCAGGTGTGATTCATTTCTTTGAAGTGATTCAGGCAGGATGAAATAGGATGGAAGTGAAGCATGAAAAGAGGAACATGTTATCCTTCACGACCGCACGATCTTAGACTTCACAGCCTTTATTATAGTATCAAGAATCAGACGAAAGGTGACATAGACTGAATGCTCAAACTGAGGGAGTGACCCTAAAAAGGGCCCTAATGTTGTACCTCATAGGCTCTTTATGAACCTGGATAACCTAAAACTATTAAACGGACTTGAATCTTGAATGAGACAGGGCTTTGGTGAGATGCTACCATAATAGAAACCCTCGGCCCAGCCCCATGGATTAATGTCAATGTTCAGTAGTAATCAATTGCAGGAAATATTACTATAAACTTTATTTTTTTATTAAATTCGCGTACATAATAACGTTAAATCTTCCTTTACTTTTGCCACCTCTGCAATATCTATCTTTCATCATCTACTAATCTTTTAAGGTCAGCGATATATTCCGGCTAATCGAATATACAATACAACTATTTTCTTCCAGGGGCATTCAGATTAACTCCTTGATTGATACAAACGAAGAAAACCTGTATGAGGGCAAAAAGCAACAAATGGAATCTCACTCAGTTCCTAAACCAACATCTGATTGATTCGCCTTGAAATTCGACTGTACTTCCTATGACTCGCTTATCGAGGTCTGGCTCGTGAAAGCATCGAATCCGTACATATGGCAGAAACCCCCATCTGCAAAGTTTCTTCAAGAGTGCACAACCTTTCATCTGATGAAAGCCCTATCTCATTCTCGCCTATTTGGTCAAACACGTCAAGTTGAATTGTACCAGTGAGATAAGAAAGTTGTAAGAAATAGAAGACTCGAACTCCGACATCTTGTGTTACTCTACTTCCCAAGCAGGGTCTTGTAGACTAAAAATGGCGGCAATTAAAAAAATGATTCAACCTAGCAACTGTACTCTGCACAATAGTATAAGCATCTCACTATTCTAAGACAGGAACTTGAATAGTGCAAGTAATAAAGCTCAAGACAGCTTTATGAAGGATTTTTAAAGCACGTCCGTACGAGGACACATTTCAATCCCTCTTGAAATCAAACTTTATTTTCAACAATAATAATTTGTTTTGGTCTCATCATAGAATTTTCCCATCTGACATGCCAGGTCAAATGTGGGAGCGTGTTATAAGATCCTGACCTCTTTACAAATAGGTAAAAAATTAAAGGTTGTAGCGGATTGGTTGAAATCTATGAGCTCTTTTACCAAACTGAAATATAATAGCTGAGGGAAGGATTGAAATATTAAACAACAGCTCACCACTCAGAAATGCCATTACCATTACGTAAGCAGTACACTAAATCCTCACTCAGAATTTAATTCATTCATAAGTATTTACGTCGGTTTTTTACGATTTATAATAATGTATTATAAGGTATACACCTTAACTTTATAATAAAGTGGTGGATGAATAACGTGAATACAGGTGTCAAAACACATAATTATGATCCAAGAGGGGGACTCGCACCAGAACCATTACGACCAGCAGACTTCGCCAAATTATGGCATCGACTTGCCTCGGAACTCTACAATACGACCCTATTCACATGACCGTTTCTTCATTACAACTACCGCTCCTGTTGCACTTGTCCGACAGCTATCTACAGTTCGCCAGTAACCATGTATACGTTATTAACAACGTCCATTTTAGTTCCAGTGATTCATCCATACGATTATGGTTCATTTTATTCTACGCAGACTACGACTGATAACCCGAGTATGTATCTTAAGCAGACGATTCCCAAATACAAGTCCCAAGCCAGCAGTTACAGCCTTCCCAGTGACCTCCGCCAGTGCAAAAAGAAAAACTCATATATGTACTCTTAAATGGCAAACTAATTACTGTCAGTGCCTAAAACTTTGTGCATTTAGCCGTTTCATTCAGTTACCGTGACTCATAACACTACCGACATTTTTTCTTGGAGTGCAATTTTTCTCTGGAAAAATTCCGATTCTCATACACATGTATGTCTGTTATCACATTAGATACTTTTAAAGGTGATCAATCTCAGAATTATGTTAAATGGCTAGATCATTTTGTATAATGGGCTAACTTTTATGATTTATCAGAAGCTAAAGTTTTGAATACTTTTCCATTTTATCTTCAGGAGCATGCTAAAGTATGGTATGAATCACTACCAAATACTATTACAAATAATTAGTCCAATTTGGTAGCTGAATTTAAATCTAGGCTTGAAACTGAAAATATCCTTTTAAATTTATCAATTTTGCAAACTAGGCAAGAATCTTCTGAAACAGTTTTGGACTATCTAAGCCGTCTTTTACAAATTGCAAATAACAAAACTATCCCAAATCAAATAATGTTGGCAGTTGCATTACACGGTTTAAAACCAGCTATTAAAACTATTGTAATGAATCAAAACTCAACAAACATGGATGATATAAGGAAAGCAGCAATAAAAGCCGAAAAATCGATTGATTACACTGATAATAATAATAATTCGTCAACACTTAATGCACTTTTAGAGGAACTTAAACAAATTAAAGATGAAATTAAAGCAGTTAGCTCAGAACAAAACCTGGAAAACAACGCTACAATTTCGTTCTCAAAGACCTAACTATCAACATCATAACTTGTCTTATCAGCCAGCCAAATATTTCTCCAGTTCAGTATCCAAACCTCGCTATAACTACAGACATGAAAAACCTCATGATGCGTACTACCATTCACAACTACATAGTCGTTCCCAGACATTTTGTCTTGGATGTGGAGGTCTATGTATATCACGTAGAGTATGTCGCGCAAGCAATAAACTGTTAGTTTTGTCACAAAACGGGTCATTTTTCACGAGTATGCTTCTCATTACAACAACAAAATGAATTCGTACCAAATCAAGGGACAAAATCTTGCTACAAGCGAACTGTACAGCCTCGAGTGAACTTAGTAGCACCCATTCAAAAAAATCTCATTCCTATCTACGTCAGAGACAAAGTAACACATGCACTTGTTGATTCTGGAGCCAACATATCCGCAATTAGTGAAAAATTTCTCTACCGTCTAAGTTTGAATTCATGTCACTACAAACCTTCCAATATTTCTCATATTGTAGGAGTCGGTGGCAAAAACCACACAATAACTGGTTTAGTTCAATTAAATTTGAAAATAGGAGGCCTATACTTCTCCCATTCATTTTATGTTGTACCTGCATTACATAACTCAGTAATATTAGGTCTAGATTTTTTAACGAAATACAAGACTGTCGTGAATTTAGATACACAAACTCTATTTGCTAGACGATACAGTCATCATAAATTTAATTCATAATGAGTCTGGTCTCGCACGCACAAACACGGTTTCTACAATTTTACCTAATTTGATCAGTACAATAGCAGTTCGTATAAGTAAAATTCCAAAAGGCACATCTGTTTTACTTGAACCTTGCCACAGCTTGTCGAAATCAACTATTCTCCCAGCCAGGACAATTTTGACTGTCTCCAAAAGGAATTACTTACAGATCATTAACCCTACTCCAGTACCCATGCATATACCTACCAATACCGTATTAGCCTGTGTTGACGTCCTGCACCCACAAACAATATTTACCATCAATGATGACGCTTTTGACAAAAAAGACTCACCTGACATCGCAAACACACAATCTAGTAAAGCACAAGAACCAATTAATTTTGATTTAAACACTTCAGACTTGACAGAAACCCAAAAACAAGAATTTACTGCATTTTTGAATCAGCATATGGATGTTTTTGCTACTAACTTAGATGAGTTAGGAAGTACTAATGTCTTCACACACCGAATAGAAACAGGTGACTCCATGCCAGTTCGTTGTCAACCATATCGTGCAGCACCACACATCAATAAAGAAATTGATAGACAAGTCGATGAGCTATTAGCACACAACCTAATTGAACCCAGTTCATCTAGTTATGCATCTCCAGTTGTTTTGGTCAAAAAGAAAAATGGCGACTATCGCTTTGCTATTGACTATAGGAAACTTAATCAGGTGACACACCCAATGACATTCCCTCTTCCATGATTAGAAGATGTCATAGATTCCGTAGGACAAACTAAACCATGTTTTTTTACCACTAGATTTAAATTCAGCAATTTGGCAGATTGGAATGGATGAATCAACTAAACATAAGAGCTCTTTCATAACCTCACGCGGTCTTTACCAATGGAACGTAATGCCGTATGGACTCAGAAATGCACCTGCCACCTACTGTGTTCTTCTAGGTCATGTTCTTAGAGGTATACCTTGGTCAGTATGTCTCGCATATATCGATGACATCATTATTTTCTCCAATTCATTTCAAGAACACCTCCAACATCTCAAACTTGGTTTTGATCGTTTACGTCAAGCAAACTTGACACTCAAACCTTCCAAATGTGTTTTTGCTGCATCTAAAGTTGTTTATCTTGGTCATAAATTCTCTGCCGAAGGTATCAAAGTAGACGAATCTAAAATTGAAGCAGTTACCAAATTTCCTATTCCTAAAACACAGAAAGATGTTAGGAGCTTTTTAGGCTTGTGCAATTATTACAGGAAATTTGTTCACGGTTATTCCACCATAGCTGCGCCTTTGAATAGATTATTGACAAAAGACAGTTCATTTCTTTGGACAGAGAAGTGTCATTTAGCATTTGATGCACTTAAAACAGCTCTGACTTTTCCTGATTTTAACAAACCATTTAGACTCACATGTGATGCTAGCGGCATCGCTCTAGGGTATATTTTGTCTCAGATAGGGACAGATGATAAAGAACATGTTATTGCTTATGGAGGTAGAGCTTTGTCGGACGCTGAAAAACGATGGTCAGTTACTGAACAAGAATGTTTAGCTGTTTTAGAAGGCATCAGAACATATGATTACCTGTCACATGTGTGATATTCCCACTCCTATCTGCTCAGTCGTGCACCGCCACCAGGCCAGGTACCCAAGTCAAAAAGGGGTCTCGTGTAAATTTAATTTAAAAACACTACTTTTGCCAGTTTCATTACGCATCCACTCAATTACAAAACAATACATAACTATCCAAACCGTAACAGCAAGGGCAATTGTCTCATTAGACTTATCAGATTTAGGTCATACTGAATTTTCCACAGTAGCTTCTAGGAGGGGATTGTTTTGTCCTGTATGTTTACACATATACATTGTTGATTAGGTATGGATTATAGGATTCCATCATGAACATTTACCTTTCTAGATAACTAAGAGCATCAGAGAGAGAGAGAGAGAGAGAGAGAGAGAGAGAGAGAGAGAGAGAGAGAGAGAGAGAGAGAGAGAGAGAGAGAGGAATGAAGATAGCTAGAAAAATATGACAATGACAGTCCTGACTGATGTCTTTAAGTATTGCGCCAATTTTCAGATGCTGTATGTGTTATAAATATTAATACTTTTTATTTGTATTAATTCAATTGGTTTTTTTCATGTGTGTTGGAAAATCAGTGAACATATGTATCTAAAAATCAAACTCTAGGCAAATTACATCATCATCATCATCGTCGTCGTCGTTGTGGTCGTCATCAATCTTTTAACACAAGAGGTCGTTGGGACCCCACAGTTGACTTTACAACCAATGCTCTCCATCTTTCCCTGTTTTCTACTGCCCATTCGGAATCTTCAAATCCCATGCCTGTCCACTCCTTAATGTTATCTTCCCACCTCTTTTTCAGTCTGCCTCTTCTTCAGCACCCTCGGGATGTGCATTGCCAGTCCAGATGATCTTGTGAAAGAGTGAAGATAACAAGCTTTGTAAATTTTAACAAATATAATTTATTTTCCTAGAAAACATGAAATGTAAATATGGAAAACAAGACTTACGATTTACAGAAATTTTCCGAATTGTTTGTTCTAAAGATAAATATAAGTCCTGTACAAAATTATAAACAGTCTGAAGTTCAGTTCCGGTCCAAAATGGAGGATGATGACTTCAGACGAAGGCTAACAGAAAATTTCCGGTGCATAGAAACACCAAAACGCACCGAAACGCCGGAACGCAATACAAACATCGAAACGCACCTCACTTATATCGTATGTACTATAGCTGGAAACTACAATTTGAGAAAATTTTGATACTAGTGTAACGGTTAATCTATTGTTAATAAATACATATTATTATTGAATAATGCAGGGATGTATGAACTTTATGAAAATCATCATTTTAAATAACCGTACAGTGTAAATATAATTGTCAAGAATTATGCGCGTACATTTATTTTAATGATCTAAATACAAAGATACAAGCACAAATGTCATGCCAAATAATTTCCTTATTTATTTTGGAATTTACATCAGAATGATTTTTTTTGTCCCGTGAGTAGCTAATTTTTCTATATCGATTGTTCAATAATGATAAGAGGACAAAAATAAACTACACGCAATTTTCCTTTTATGACAGCTTTTCTTCAATACCCGATTGTATTCATTTATTTATCAATGGCATTACTTGTATGTATTGCTAGAACATTATAATGTTCCATCCGGCGTTCGAAACACGAAACATACCACTGTCTGTAGTTGGAGACGGCAACTGTTTGTATAGAGTAGTATCCCTAGCCATTTCAAGCTCAAAACATCTTCACAAACTGCCAAGGTTGATGACGGCTATCGAAATGATTTTGAACAAAGCAACTTACGATGAAAACAGTGATTATAATTTACATGGCTTGTTTTCAGATAATAGAATTGTAACTTTTCCGTAATGCACTTGTCAATTCGTATTCAGAACCGTACATTAGAATCGTTCAGTGTAGAGGTGTCAACGTTTCTGATCTAAACATTTGCATCGTGAGGAGTCAAATGTTAATTCCAGACAATCTTATGTCTTTTAAGCCAAATCATTTTGTTACGATTCTTAGATTGCAATCCGAAATAGAAGTGGGTGGTAGATTTAAATAATTCTAACTCTTCCAACAAGAATGGAGAAACTAAGATATCAATCTCATCAGCAGATCTCAATAAATTGAGCAACAATCCTTTGAACAGCAGTACCGACGCTGACGGGACTAAAAAAATAACTACGCTCAAAACGATAACGGAAACCTTACGGAAGAGGACGGGAATGTGGATAATCCTACTAAAGGGAGACTAGATGTGGGAGAATTCTTAGATACTAGCAAAGTAGTTAATCTTTTATCTTCAGAAAGTTCCTTAGAAAAAATCACACTGTAAAAAAATGTATATTTTATTATTGACAAGGATGCAATATCATAAATCGCACCAAGAAATCAAAGAGTAGTTTCTATGATGATTGCTGTAGTTGTAACTCAGCTATGATCTTCTCATGGAAATCCTATGTGAAAATGGTGATCTCAACATTTTTACAAGGGTCAATTCTATAATCATTCAAGAGTTAAAGGAAAACATGGACATATGGGGCGGAAGTATATACCTATGGACCCTCAACCAGAATCAGAGTTGTTGTGGTCCGTAGGTACTATACTTCGCTAAAAGTCGATCAGTTGTATAAAAAAGAGTTACTTGTTAGGGGAACGGGATTAACCAGTCGTCTTTAGTAGAATATAGTGGCACATTACCTGGTCTAGACCCCCACCCCGAAATTCAAAAGATCTAGCATCAGATTATATATATATATATATATATATATATATATATATATATATATATATATATATATATATGTACTACCTGTACTATTAGCTACTACATGTAATGTACTATGTACTATTTACTGCATGTACTATTAGCTATTACATGTACTATGTACTATTTACTACATGTACTATTAGCTACTACATGTACTATGTACTATTTACTGCAAGTACTATTAGCTACTACATGTACTATGTACTACATGTACTATTAGCTACTACATTTGTAGAATACACCAGTAGCAGATATCAATCAGGAATATGTAACTACTCTTAATCGTGCTAATAATAGAAACAAGTAGTGATAATACATGAATATTAAATTCATATAACAAATTCTACACATATACCTTACATTAAAAAAAAACTACAAAAATATTTCACATAATGGCTGTCAAATAAAGTTAACAGTACAATGCAGTATACAATTCTAGACTAACAGCCGCAAGCAAACACCGAGCTATACAAACATGCATAAACAGATATTCACTTTGTTTTCCTAGCGTATATCACAATAAATAAAAAGCTGGATAGAAAAGAATGTTGAAACACAGTGTTTCAATTCGTGACTTTAATATCTTTTGAGCAATTGTGTGTTATATTAAAAAAAAACATTTTGACGTATGTTTCAAAAATTGTCTTTGTGTATTAAACCCTTTTTTTGCCACTATCCAGTATCCCATACTCTACTTCCAATGGCAGAATAGGTCAACAAATAAAAAAGGTCAACGAAAACTGAAATAATCTGACACGCCATTATCGCATGCTTCTTTGCATTTAGACCATTATCACGCATAGTTCATGGTAGTCACACTTAAAACTATAGCTGTTTACGCCGGCTGGTTTGCGCAAATCGCCCACATTCTGGAACTGAAGATATTAAGAAAAATGTATTCATTACTAACCACAATATAATAATCAACTTAATAAATCAATATTGATAAATGTGTTTATTAATAATAGCTGAAGCATTAAACTCGTGTATAAATTACAATACACACTGTTAATATTTTTTTTACTTTCCAATTTGTAACCAAAATTCGAAGTTTACAGCTTTTTAATTCGACGTTACATCATTGAATTTATTATATAACTAATATTAAATTTAACAGATATGAACTACACATACAAAACCAATATGCACTATAGTAGATACGATATAACTGAAGTGCGTTTCGGTGCTTATATTGCGTTCTGGCGTTTTAGTGCGTTCCGGCGTTTCGGTGTTTCTATGCACCCGAAAAATCCAGAATTTACACAGCCAAGCACAGTTTGTATTGTCTTGTTCCAGTTTAGAATATTTTCGGAAAATGTCTTTGTCCAAATCAGTAATGTTGTTCTCCAAAAACAAAACAACACGATTATTCAGAAAAATGAAGTAAAATTAGCTCCACTAACAAAATACATGTTCTACGTAGACATACGAACAGACAATTTGATCTAGCGCAAAAATTCCTTTTTAAGGTAATAGAACTTGTGTAACTCTAAGATGTTACATTGAACTCAAACTCTGACTTTAAATGACTACCACTGTACGACTCTCCGACTGTCTGTCTTACAAAATACCACATCATATAAACGAAGCCAATACGTTGTTTGAATTACACGCGAACGGAGGACGCATGCAATTTCGTAATACATCTGAACATTAGGAAAGCCTGACCAAGTATCATCCAATCGTTTTCACTGCTATTCCTGGATGTTTACTTGTAATGAATTTGTCATCATACCCAGCACGTGCTCATATTAATCACAGTTACGTCTCAAGTAAACACGATGTTTTTCAACAACACATTAGATTGATATTAATATAATCATATTAAGAATTACATTTAATGAAATGAAGCGAAATAAAAATATGTATACATAATTAATTCCTTAACATACACCCACTTAAACTACAGGGTCGTAACACCTTGCCCAACAAAGAAAAAAGATTTATGTAATAAAACTTTCTTTTTCTTACTTGATGTAAGTTCTAAACGAGGTAAAAAATATTACATAAAAAGAACTCTATAAATTTATGAAGATGACATTTCTGCACACGTGAAAATGCATCTGCAATCGAATTATCCTTTCATTTTATGTGCCTGATATCAATATTTTATTCTTTTTAAAATAAATTCCATCTCAACAGTCACTGATTTTTATGTTTCATTCTACCGATCAAAGTGAAGAGGTTGTGGTCACTAAACACAACAACAGGAGAAGAAGCCGAGCTAACAAACTTCGAAGTGCTGTAATGCTAGCATTAAAGCTAAGCACTCCTTCTCGATTGTTAAGTAGTTTCTCTGGTGTTTATTTAATAACTTAGAGAAATAACAGACTGGATGTTCAACACCATTTTTGACATCTTGAAGCAAAACTGTTCCAGCCCCAATATCACTCGCATCCACTGACTGACTAAACGTCTGACTGAAATCTGGAGCTGTTAAAACTGGTGCACTTTCAAGAATGGCTTTTAGTATATCGAAAGCTTCTTGAAATTTTTCAGTCCAAAGAAACTTGTTTTTCTTTCTCAACAAGTTTGTCAGAGGTTAAACAACATCAGAAAAATTAGAACAAAATTGGCGATAGTACCCATCCATACCTAAAAGTCGCATTAGCTGTTTTCTATTGACAGGCACTGGAAATTCAGAAATGGCCTTGACCTTAGCATCTATGGGTTTAATCTGACCATGTCCCACAACGTGTCTTAGAAAAGTAATACATGCACGGCGGAATTCACTTTTAGATAAATTAATAGTCAGATTTGCATCCGTGAGTCTGTCGAAGAACTTCCGAAATGTAGTTAGATGTTCTTTCCAGGTGTACATAACCTCATCAATGTATGCATCACTGTTGTCTATCCCATAAGGCGTTGAAAAGTGCTCGGAAAACCCTTCATCAATAAAGGCATCATTTTGTACTAGTAGTGATCATCTGGAGTCACAAATGCCGAAATTCCTTTTGCTTTTTCCTTTGGGGAATTTGCCAAAAGACCTTCGGAAGGTCGACTTTAGTGACGTATTTGGCATTTCCAATTTTGTAGATACAATCGTCGATTCTTGGTAGTGGAAATGAGTGTTTTTGTCACACTATTCATCTTCCTATAATCCGTACACATTCGGAAAAGTTTTATCCGGTTTCGAAACAAGAATGCACGGTGAACTCCAATCACTCTACTGGGCTCTAAAAAATCATTGTCCAATAAATATTTAATCTCCTTTTTCATATATTGCAGTTTAAAAGATTTTATCCTCTGTGGGTGTTGTTTCATGGGTTTCGAATCTAGTATTTCAATGTCGTGAACAATTTTGTTTGTCCTTGTAGGCACGTCTGGAAGCAAGTGCTTATATTCTGACAATAATTGTTTAAGTTCACTTTCTTCTTGACCTTGCAAATGAAACAGTTCCTTGTCTAGATTTTCCACAACTTCTGAATTCCGAAGACTTGTTCCACGATTAACAGAATCCAAATGAAATCCTTCATTCGAATCTTATTTTGGTGGGACATGTACAACTAAATTATTTACATGATTTGCTTGGCTATATCTTTAAAAACATTAGTTTGCTTAGATTTAAGTACTAATGTTATAATCTAACTCATTTTCTTCTTTACTTTGTAAGGGCCATAAAATCTTTATTGCAGAAAATTCTGTAGAATAAGCAAAAGAGAATGGACTCAAACAATTCTATCTAGTACACATTGGTGAAACCATAGTTTCACCTTCGTCTTGAACTGCTGAATGACAAATTCAAGTGTAATAAGCTGGAACATACCAGACTTGAAATTTGACCTTTGACCAAACTGATCATTTTTGAGAAGGCCAAATTGAGCAAAATTCCTTAAAGGAATTACTTTTGAAAAACTTGACACACGCTTGATTGTCAACAAATTTTAGTTACAGGGCATAGTCTTTGGTAAAGGATCAATACAATCAGCTAGAACTCTACTGAATGCAGGAATTAGTTGCGATTGAGCTTTAGGTATCGTTAGATTTGGTTTTCCTACAATTTGACACTTCTGACAAGATCTACAAAACTTGGAAACATTACTTTTGATATTTGGCCAATAGAATTGAGTCCTGATTTTGTGATATGTTCTATTTATTCCCAAATGACTAGAAGTTTCATGGGCCAAGCAAAGTATTTCCTGTCTGTAAGTCTGGGGAACCACAATTTGATATTTTATTGTCCATTCGTCACTAACTGGTACCTCGGGAGGTCACATTTTCTCACACGAACTCCATTCTTAATGAAGTATCAGACAGGTACTTTAGGTGCTTCAGTTTCATTAACGGCCCGCTGAAACAAACAGGAGATCTCAGGATCCTTATCCTGTTCAATGACAAGTGATTGTCGTTTATCACCCTGATCAGATAAAAGAGAACGAGAATCGAAAAAAGAGGATCACTGTGATCAATACCTTTTGACTGATCCAAATTAGAAGTGAAAGTGACCCCATAAAAAACCTGACCAATAACGTGTCAGCTAAATGAAAAATCTTTATTAAAATCATTCTCAAGAGCTTTATTTGCCAAAGATCTGGTAACTGAACAAGCTGAACATAAATCAGGGATTTCTTTTACAATATGACCAACTTTCTGATCCAAAGAAGGCTTGTCAGTTACAAGTGGATTAACCACAACCTTGTCTCCAGCTATGTCATTGCCTAGCAACAATGAACACCCTCAACGGGCAAAGTGCACACTACACAGACGGTCACAGGTCCTGAAACTAAGTCTGAAGACAAATTAACAGAATGGAGAGTAACATTAACAAAGCCACACTCTACTCCCTGAATTAGAACTTTCATTAAAACAGATCTTATCAGAAGAATGCAACACACCTGAAGCTAAACGACTGAAGCTCTTGTATCCCTGAAAATTTTAATACGGATAGGATTGGCCAAATCCGAAACTCAAATTTATATTTCAATTTTGATTCTGCCATTTGAATGTCAGTATTGGTTACAGTCTTACTGACATTCCAAAACACTTGTCAAGGACATTCTTTTCTTCCAAATGTTTACCTATAATTTTCTTGATTTCTTGTTCAGTTATAGAAGTTTTTGCTTCGGATAGTTCATACTTTCTGACAAGTTCAAGAAATTCATCCTTCTTAAAACTCTCCAACTGTTCTTTGGATGGAGTAAAAAGAAAACTCTCCACTTTTGATATTTTTAAGAAGAAAGCCTGTTGTTTTCACTAAAATTTCAAATAAAGTGAACTAGGGGAATTTAAATTTAAATTTTAATCAATTTCAAATATCAGCTCGTTCAGAGTAACAAAAAGAAATAGTGAAGACAACAAGCTTTGAAAATTTTAACAAATAATTTTCGTAGAATAATGAAATAATGCAAAGTTGGAAAAAAGACTTACAATTTACTGAAATTTTCCAAATTGTTTGTTATAAACATAAACATAAGTCCTGTAAAAATTTCTAAACACAGTCTGAAGTTCAGTTCCAGTCCAAAATGGCGGATGATGACGTCAGACGAAGGGAAACATAAAAGTCCAGAATTTACACAGTAAAGCACAGCACTTCACTGGTGGCAGCCTTTGAAGAGAACGGACGTGTTTTTCAGGAGCTCCCGGAACAAAGGAACAAAGGAACAGAGAACAAAGAAAACAGAAAAAGGAAGAAAGAAGAAAGAAGAAGGAAGAAAGAAGAAAGAAGAAAGGAAAATAAAGAAGAAGAAAGAAGAAAAGAGAAGAAAAGAAGACACAAGAAATAACCAAATTCTTTTACGCATGATATATTGTAAAAGAAAAAGGTCAGCAGAAGAAAGAAGAAAGAAGAAAGAAGTTTGCTACTATCACATCATTGTTGTTTTAACAGCAGCGGAGTGAAATAGGATTCTTCAGAATGCCATACATAGGGCTCACTTGGGCAAAGAGCTCCTTTTAGGCTAACAACTACATTTTTGGCCCTTGAAAGGATGATTGGAAAAAAAGTATATAACTCACCACCAAACAAATTAAGACCACTAAATTACACAAGGTAGCTTATACCTACCAAATTTGACATAAACTTTTGGAACCTAAAAGTACGCATAGTACACAAAAACATAATACTTATATACAATAGGAAATTTCACAACTCATATTTATTCGACTCGTATGTGGCTTACGCATGTTTGGCTATGATAGCGACTCCCACCCCCAATAGGCAACGGGCAAAAACCGAACCTTAATTTAGTGGGCGGAAGCGACATCCATTGCCGACATCGTCAACACGAGGAACACCATGGGACCCAACAATCAAGGAATGAGGAAGTGCAGAAGGAAGCGCCCTGGGCCACATAAAAACACAGTGGAAAGATTACACTTTCAAAGACAATACTACTATGTGGACCTAGGGTAAGCAGGACACAGGGAAAGAGCTACAACACACAGATAGAGAAATTAACTACGGTACCGCTTTTTGCTGGATCATTTCCTTAGCCTTTTACGAGCCCGGGGGTCGAGGCGGTTGAACCGTGTGTATGCTACCCAATAGAGGTCTGTTTTAAGGTCAATTAAAAGGTCAAGCACTAGACCAAAAGCCCAGCCCTAGGGCTAAGTGCCTCCCTGGATTAGCAACACCACCGATAAGGTGATGTCCGGCTTAGGTGGTAAACCATCTAGAGGGGCTATTAGGCCCATGCGCCGGGGCATAAAATTGTCAAGCACTGAGACACGGGTGAGCCCTGCCTCGAAAGGAGGGGAGGCCACTAGTCCTTTTCAGGGCTTTAACCAGTCATAATACACGAGAGTGGACACATGACTATAATAACAGATCAGTCAGTCAGTCAGTAAAGCACAGTTTGTATTGGTCCGTTCCAATTTAGAATATTTTCGGAAAATGTCTTTGTCCAAATCAGTAATGTTGTTCTCTAGAAAAACAATTATTCAGAAAAACGAAGTAACATTAGCTCCACTAACAAAATACATATTGTTCTACGTAGACATACGAACAGACAACTTCTAGCACAAAAATACCTTTTATAAGGTAATATAAGTTGCGTACCTCTAAGATGTTACAATGAACTCAAACTCTGACTTTAAATGACTCTACCACTGTACGACTCTCCGACTGTCTGTCTTACAGAATACCTCATCATATAAACGAAGCTAATACGTTGTTTGAATTACACGCGCACGGAGGACGCATACAATTTCGTAATACATCTGGACATTAGGAAAGCCTGACCCAGTATCAGCCAATCATTTTCATAGCTATTCCTGAATGTTTACTTGTAATGAATTTGACATCATACACAGCATGTGCTCACATGAGTCACATTTACGACTCGAGTAAACACGATGTTTTTCAAAAACATATTAGACTGATATTAATATAATCATATTAATTATTACATTTAATGAAATAAAATGAAATAAAAATATTTATACAGAATTCATTCCTTAACATACAATCACATAAACTACAGGGTCGTAACACTATGCATCTTCAGTTTGTACTTCTTTTTTGTGGTCAACAGGCCTTTATAGGATCCGTTGGTTAAATTTCAATGTATGAGATGTCCAACATCTTGCGGTAGCATCTCTTTTCGAACGTTTGAATCATTCTTTGTGGATCTAATGTGAACATCCATGTTTTACAAGCTTACATAAAGATAGATATGATAAATGAGCACATCAGCCTTATTTCGGAAAAAAAAAAGCAATGTTGGTATCTTTCCATATTGGTCTCAGCTTTGTTATTGCTGTTGTTGTCTGAGAAATCCTGAAAAGTAGTTCTGGTTTGGAGCCCTCATATGTGATAATTGATCCCAAGTACCTGAAGCTTGTGACGTTCCAGCTTCTATCCACTGACCTTTATTTCTGCACTGACGATATTGGCGTAGTTTGTCATCTGTTTGTTTTCTTCGACGCTAATCTCCATACGGTTTGCTGTGGATGTTGTGTCGAGGAGTACAACCAAGTCAGCCAGTTCTTTTTCATCTCCGGCTAAACCATCAATATCATCTGCTAAGCGAAAGATGGTGATTGTTCTTCCTCTGATGCTGACACTGTCCTTGTGGTCATGCAGTTCATCCTCCATGATACCTTCCTGAATAATGTTGAAGAGTGTAGGTGCCAGTATACACGTCCCTGTCTGACTCCAACTGTTTTTCGAAACCACTCTTCTCTGCTGCCATTGATGAGAACAGCAATGGTGACTTTGTCATAGAGGTGTTCAACAACCTAGACCTGGTCTGAGCTGATGTAATTACTCATAGCTACCCTTAAGGTTGCGTACCATACTCTATCAAAGGCCTTTTCAAAATTTATAAAGTGGTATAGATTCTGCTGATACTTTAGGTATATATGGCAAAGGAGTCTGAGATTGAAAATTTGTTTTGTGGTGCTCCTTCTTGCTCAAAAGCCTGCCTGCTTTTTAGCAATAATTTTTTCTCTGGTTGTGGCTATAGATTGTTGAGAATTATCTTCAGCATTGACTTTGCTCAGGTGACTGATCAAACTGATGGTTCTCTAGTTTTGGCATAGCTGTAGGTTTCTTTCATAGGGAGCACGATGGCCAATGATTGATTCCATGTATAGGACCATTCTCGTGTCTGCCATGTCTTGCTACAGATTGTTGTTAGGACTGTGACTATCTCTTCCACTGGTGGAGGAGGCAAGTTAGCAAAAACTATTAAGTAATAACTTGCATCGTATACCACATGCCAAATTTGCTGAATTTTCATTTAGATGACGTGCAAATTGGAGTGATAAAGAAACAAATTGATTTTATGATAACGATCATGGCAAATCATTTAAGAAAATAACGGCTTCTGCATATTAATTTAGTTACAAACAATATACATTGACCAGTGGTCAATGTCATACTGGGCAATACTATATACCAGCAGCCATACCCTAATAGTGCTTACATGAACTTTTAAAATTTGGAGTAGTGTTTAATGTTCCAATTTTAGTACTCTTGTTTTCAAGATTATTATCAATCATCCAATTTGGTTAAAAAAGTTATTAGGTTTTGCAGTTTCATTCAGAGATGAATATTTGACTGATATTGGAGATATAACTCTAACATGCTTGGGATTCTGTTTTATTTTTTGTAAGAGTTTTGAATTCTCCATAAAAGTAAAAATATTATTTTACATGTGTTACATTAGGCTTAATTGTTTATTCTTCATCGATAATTCTTTGTTGAATAATAAATATTAACTTAAAAAATTCAAGAAATTGTTTGTTGTTCAATTCCATTAAGCTTATAGTATAGATCTGCATCATGTGTCAAGCTTTTGGTGCATTTGAGATTCTTTGCAGGTCAAAATGTACAACTGAAAGCATTGAAAATTTTATTTGGTATATATAGCCAGTAATGCATAATGTTTTATTAGTGCATATTGTATGTACAAAAAAGTTTTCTAGACACATTGTTAACACAATTTTATAATATGACATAATACTTTATTGAATGTATACAATGTTTACACACTTTGAGCGTAAAACACCTAAAGTTGACAATGTTAGAAACTTGCTAATAAGGATTAGATTTCACTGGTCAATGTCAAATTAATACGATACTTTCTAATAATATTCTAGTCACCCGATTCTGGATTTTGGTAATCTCACCTGCTTCTCTGTTGTCAGATTTTTCACTAACTAGTATGCCATCTTACTGTTTTTCTGGTTTCTTTATTTCCTTACACTGGTACTCTAACCTGTTTTCCTTTGATGTTTTTAAGATCTTTATAATCATTTTGTTAATCTTCTTGTAATTCCTGCTTTCTCCACAGATTTTTCCTCACATCACATATATCTGCTGACCTTGAGCTTCTGTATCCAAAGATGCCAAGGATCCAGTTACTGCTGTCTTGAATGTGGAGAACAAAATGAGTTAAGGTTCATTTCTTCAGCACCTAGAAGTATGAGTGGTGCAAATTTGCTAGCTATTGCTGCCTCAAATGCTTGTGTTACCTATGGATCTTTCAGATTTTTCATTTTCAAACCTAATCCCAACCTGGCTTGGCTTTCCGGTCTACCTCACATGAAATTTTGATAGTCATTCAGCAAATTTTAGTCACTTCCGATTCCTGCTCCTGGGAAGCTAAATTTTCTTGCAATGATGATGCTAGATCTGAAGTGCTTTCTCACCAAGAATTAGTCCATCCTTTTGTGATGTTTTAAACCAGAACTATGCAATGCCCATCTTTGTAGTGGTTTATGGGGACCAACACCTATTCGTTGGCACTTGGTTATTGTAGGTGGCAAAGTCCAAAAGTTTCAGTCCTCTCTCATTGGTCTGTTGATTACTGTATGAACTACATATGTCTTGCCAGTGTGTCTTCTCCTACCTTGTTATTCTGATCTCGTTGAATAATTATAATAAAAATATCCTTCTTGGGAGTCTGGTCAAAGATAGTTTGAAGGTGGTTGTAGAATGTATCCACTTTCTTGTCATCATGACATCAGGGCATAGACCTCTATGATAGTGATATTGAGGAGAGATATTATCAAGTAGATGGTCATCATCCTGTTAGATGACAGTTGCAACAGTAGCATACTTTCAATCTTCATCCTGTTGTCAAGCTGACGGTGTGGTGGTATTCCAGGCTGCCATGGATCTGGCAAAGGAATTTTATTGACTGTAATCTCTGGCAGCTGCAACCTGGTGGAGCCCATCCCTCTCCAGGTTCTACACCACAGCCAATGTCTATGTTACCATATGATCCTCCCTGGTCTCAGTAAGGATTCTTACTTGGCCAGTCATATTTCCATCTCACTCAGTCACTGAATAGGATTCTATTCACTCTTTGTCAGAACTTTGAATGTTTAAGTAAATATTTTTAAAGAACTGAACCTAATGTATATTGTATTAAATATGGAGATTAATAAGCAATTCTCACCTTCTTCCTGATATATATATATATATATATATATATATATATATATATATATTGCCGATTCCTTAGAAAATCTAGAATAAATTTCCTTTCTTTCTGTTGCATATTATGTTAAGATGGCATAGGCTAACTGTATGTAAGTTGGAAAAAGGTCTGTCAAATTCAAATATCTTCTTTATTTAGTCATTAAGATACTTTTGAATCAAGTTTTTGCTAAAAGTAGGATAAAATAACTCATAAATTAAAATATAAGGTAATATATTATCTTAGTTAAATGCTGTGTACTCTCAGTATACAACTAGTGTTGCATTAGGCAGCCGGTGTTGGTTGGTTGATTGATTTGTGGGTGTTTTGGACACATTATGTTCTACATCATGCTGTGAAATTTAGGACAAATGTAGTCATATTTCATATTGTTCTGCTTATCCATCTTAAGGTTCCTTGCTTTTACATACCAGTGCGAATATGATTGAGTGTTATTGCTTTCTAATATTTCTATTTTACTTCCTAAAACACGGTTCTTTAACATTTATATATCTGCATCTATTCTATACCTACACTTCTCACAATGCTTATTTGTTCAACCAATCAAAAAACTTGAACGTGGATATGAGCATATATGCACAGGTCACAAACAATGAGTAAAGGTTGCCAGTATCCATGCTATTGTTTAACTAAGAAAGTCTTGACTTTTATTTTTCAATGCCATATATATCCAATTTTATATTATCAAAGGGTCAATTACCACTTATACTGTACATATCTGCCATCTTGAAAACTCCAACAACAAAAATAACTTATAAATAAAATGTATCTACACTTATATAATGTTCCTTTCAAGAGTAATGATAACAATGTTTTTGGATGTTTTAAGGGGCACAATCTTTATTTAAGACTAACTAGACCCTAGGATGAGGGCAATTCAAATTTCTCGGCAGACCCTATGTAGTTTAGAATTTGCAATCAAACCTGCAAGCAGCTGGACAAGCACAGATTTTTGAGCGACAGACAACTGTGTTTTAGCTGTAGACAAAAGAACAGTCTGGATTAAATATATTTTGCATACTATTGGGTAATGATCCACAAAACAAATTATAAATTCCAATTTCTTGAATTTTCTTGATGGTGGCAAGAGACCATTGATAGGGCGAGAATTTAAGTTGCTTAATTTTCAGAGTGATATGTATGATACATTTTACATGCATTCATTATTGAAATCCAAAGCAAAAGTACACTGTGAGCATCCAGAATAAATTTTTAAGCACTTTTGCTAACAGCAATCACTTTAATTTTTTAGTACAGTTAAGCATGATTTTGATGTTTCCTCTTACTAACAATATAATTACGTTTATTACACATCTCCATGTCAATCCGATCTTCTGGATATGATAGAATGATGAGATTAGGTGGAAGGAGGAAAAGTGTCAGTAGAGAACTGCCCTCTTAGGTCTTCATTTCCAAAAGCCATCCAGAATATTTACTTAAACTAATGAAGGAAGATTTTCAGCTGTAATTAGATGAAGAAAACTGCATGGAAATACAATTTTTGTGATAATGTCTTTATTCAATATATTAATAATTTAATAGACATCATAAAAGTAATTTGCAGTCATAAATAAAATATTCATGCGTTACAAAAAAAAGCTTTTTGCAATTTTTAAAACTGACTTACAACTATGAATATTTATATTCCATGGCAACAATTAATTTTAATAAGCTATCTCTCAGTATGATAGTCAATGAAACTGCTAAATTAAATAGAAAATTATATACTCTGGAATGAAAATCCCTTTTGATGTCATCATTTAATCTACACAGTATTTATACCAAATTGTCAAATCTACTTTATCATTCTGGAAAACAAAGAACTTTTGTATAACAGCTTGTACATTTTATAGTGTTATCTGGAAGCCATGTTTGTGGTGTAAAACAAGGAAATACCTAAATGTAGAAAATCCCAATTCCTTTACTTTCTAATTGCATTTATACTATTTCATCCTGTTTTGATGGGTTTTGTAACAAAATTCATGTAGTAACAAAAAGACTGAATGAAATACCTAACGTTTTTAACCAAATCCAAGCTATATCTGTAATCCCGCATTGCTTGCATTACGATACCTGCTTTGTGCTGATATTGTAATCATAAAAGCCATCGAAGAAAAAGCTAAAATATGTTGTTCTGACAGACTTTGCAAACTTTTATCACAGTCAACATAATGAGACAAATCACTCAAAGACACTATTATTAACTGCCAAAAGAAAAACGTGATATGTCTATTGCACAATCAAAGCGTTCCTGTGGATCATGTGACCCTGACCCAAATGTCAAAAGGTTTAGCAAATAATTCATTAAATGACTTGTCTTTGCTTCATAATGATTTTTCTCATTTATAAGAAATTCCAGCAAGGAAACATAAGCACATGAAAAAACTAACCAAAACCTTAATACATATTTTCTGTGACTATAATTTTGAAAACATATGATACAAAGGGATTTCTTGGTTTCAGGATGATTCATTCTAAATATTAAGAAGATCCATTTGTAACCAAAAAACCAATTTTCTGTTTTGGTGACATTGACCCTCTAGGTCATATGGCCAAGTCAGCATGTCATAGAACAAATTGTCTTTGCTTCAAGCTACAAAACGAATAATTTTTTTTATAAGATTTTAGTATATATAAGCAAACAAAAATTTTTTGAACTATAATGCAAATTTAATATAAGACCATAATGATTCATGCAAAGTAAGAGATTTTGGAAATATAAATAAAAATTTTAACCAAAAGCTAACTATTCATGCCACCACTGTAAAGGAGAATGCTGTTTCACATCTCACCAAGACAATTAAAACTGTTGTCATTTTTATTCAATACAGTGTTATAGTGATGAAGTGTTGGCTTGTTATCAAATGACTTTAAAGGAAATAGCAAAATGAGCCAAAATTCAAGAAGTTGATGTTATTGACTCCAACTCTTCATTAATTGTACCAGTAAATTTGGGGAATTGGGAGGCAGTAAATTTATTAAGTGGAGAAAGCAATTTTTCTTCTCATACTGTTGAATAAAGAGTTATGAAATATTAATAATGGAAGATCATCTCTATATCTACCTGTAATACTCACTTAAATATTGGGTGTGCATGAACGTATGTATTGACTTGTTCATAGATGCCAAAGCAACATTTCCAGCTTCCACCAAGGTGAGTTACAATATAATCAAACAAAGGAAGAAAAATCTTTAACATAAATCACTTACAGCCCAGTATTTGAGAGACCTTTATATAATAGCTAAAAAATAAATATTAACAAAGTTTTCACAGGATACTGTTTTACAAAGGAATTTCCTTGGTGAATAATTTGAAAATTCTTTAAAAAAATTTAACATAGAATCCTAAGACATATATTTTGTATTGGCACTGTATGCCAATAGCACCAGATGCATATACAAAATAAGTAACATGTGCAAATTGCAGGCTCAATAAAATGTATTGTTTGTTTATACTAAGTCACATGCTAAGGAAAATATTTTGAGTCAATCAAATAGTATAATAATCTCTTAGCAAATAAATCTTAGCCTCACATAACAGTAATGTTACAAGTTCAACTATGAAGTGCAGGTACTATAACTCAAATAACAGGGATAAAAAGGTTACTGCAATTGAATGTGTATCCATTGGTATTTAAAGCTAATTCATACAAATATAATGTACAAATATAAATCTGCAATCATATAATTTCCATTAAAACTGAATTAAAATAACTTGCATCTCAAAATGTTAACAGAATTTCTTAGTAACTGCTTTGAAAATCAAAAAATCCAATTGTTAAGTACAGAAAATGATTTCAGAAATCTGATGTACATACATTTGTATACAGGAAAAAAAATGACTGTAAATTTAAAGATAGAACAGACACTGACAATTACATTTAAGCATTGCAAAAATGTAAAAACAAAAATGTTTTCCAAAATTTAAAATTAAGCTTTGGATCACAGGACAAATAAAAAACCAGTTTATGATAGTCAGATGTTCTGATCATGAAAAGGAAATTTCTGAAAGAAATTTGTTAATGTTGTCCCATGTGAGCACACAGTTTATATGGAAGTGTTTTCAACAATTGGTTCCACTATGCATCTAAATATCCGACTCTCAACTAAGCGGATCAGCAAAAATATCATCATCACCAATAGGGGATTTATCTTTTTGTGTTGTTGTGGCCACTGGTGTTGTCTTCTTCTCCTTCTTCTCCTTAGACTTTGGTGTGGTTGAAGCTTCAGCAAAAATGTCATCTGAAGCGATTAAATAGTAACAATTGTTAATAAAAATGATGAAATTCTCTTTTAGTCAAAGGTTACACCTTTTATGAGTGGACACTGGGAACTAACAGTTTAAAGTAATATATATGAAGAATGAAGTGTACAGTTGATATCTATAATACCATTTTAAAATATTACCAACAAAGTGTGTGACAAATGAAATTGGATTTATGTGAAGTTGCCATTACATTCGCAGAAGGATATAAAACATCAAGGGTGTGGACCCTGTTGCCTCAGTAAGAGAGAACTTATAAGGCTTTTATTAAAATATATTTATTTACCTCTACAAAGAAAATGTGTTAGTTTAACAGTGAACAAACATGTTGTTGTTGTTGTTCTGGGGCTTAACGCCAATTTTCAGCATACAATAGGCTATACATGGCAGCCATTATTAATGGTGGAGGAAGAAACCGGGAAATCCACGGAAAGTACTACCGACCAATGAGAAGCTACTGGCAAGATTTCTCACATATTCACATTTGGCAAATCTTAGACTTGAATTCAAGCTGACAGAGGTGTGATGGCAGTGATCCATAATAGAGAGTGCTTTAGACCACTCAGCCACTTGGGGCCTGAACAAACATGTAAAGTAAATGTCCTGACAATGAGTAGATACGAAAATTTAGTTCACAATATAAAAATCTAATTGTTAAAAATTGCTATTAGTTTAAGTTTTCCTGAAAATGAGCATGTATATGTGTTGAACTCAAGAGAACATCAGTACAATCCTCATTAAACTGTTCCATGTATATATTATTTTCATGAGCACACCAGTACAATCCTTATTAACAAATTCGATGTATGTATTGTATTCAAAAGAACATGTACAATCCTCATTAAAAAGTTCCATGTATGTATCATATTCCAGAGAACACAAGTACAATCACCATTATGGTATTCATGAGAACTCCAGTACAATCGTCACTTCCGTGTATGTATCATATTCAAGGGACCACCAGTACAATCCTCATTCAACAGTTCCATTAAGTCAATACAAACATGACTAAACTAGATACAAATTTGACAGAATCATTAGATGAGTCAATTTTTTTTAATATAACCTAAATTAAAACAAAAACTGAAAATGTATGTATGTATATATTCATGCATGAATGCATTTTACAATTGGGTTTATCAGCACAAAATTCGTGAATGGTGCCAATTAAAACTAAAGTTTTAAAAATGTAAATATATACTAGAAAAAAGACTAGAATAAAAACCTTCTAAATAAAGGTAAATATGCAGCAAGAGAAGATAAAATGTTGAAAAGTAAATGTGTTGAAATTTCTTTTAAAAATATTATTAAAAAAGTTGTAATTACTTGAATGCAAAACATCTACCTCAAAAAGAAACAATGTAACTTTATTTCGAAATCAAGCATTTTAGCAAGATTTTTTCTGTCTACATTAATCTAATCCTAAGATCATTCTTTAGGTACAAATTATGAACAGTGAAAAAAGAGAGATGTCCACATAATTAAACTGTAACAGTCCGAAAAGCTGTTTGCTAATTTGAGCTTTTAAAAAGGTATAAAAATAAGTGATTCTAGTTATGTGGAGATATATTACTTTGTCCAATAACTGTTAATATAAAGTGGTCGAAAGTTTTAGGTACATTATTTGATAACTGACTGTTACTGATAATAAGGAAAATCAACTTAAGTATGGAGATTACAATTACCTGCCTAACTGTGTTCCTAAATACTTAATATATTATGGTCAAAACTATAGTGCTTTAGTGGTTAGCATATAAGACTAAGTGTCTTATTATTTTGGTACGAGCCAAAACAATTACATCATTAGCATGCATGACTTGTTCCAAGAACTAGTTTAGTTTAGATTAGTTTAGCAAATTTAAACCAAATCTTATGAGATGAAAGAGATAAAATATGTCAAGTTTCAAAAGATTGTGCTTTAAACAACTTTCATACATTTAGATATTTTGTTTTCTACTGGAGTCAATACTGAAAAACAAACCTATGTCATCCTTGAAAATGGTCTTTTTAGGGGCAGAACTGGCTTTCTTCTTCTTCTTCTCTTTTGGTTTTGCTACTGGAACATCAGCAAAAATGTCTGTGTCATCCTAAGAGAAATGAAAAAGATGGCGTTTTAAATTTGGCATGTGCTATGCTTAGACAGTAAAAAACCCATTTAAAATTACCACTGATGGAGCAATAACATGCTACAAGCCCACTTAAATTAAAACAGATGAAGATCTGGTCAATGCTATTTCAAATTGGTTATGTTATATACCTGGATATCTAAAACAAACTGGAGACTCAAGAGCAGTATATTAGAAACCTGCCCTGTGCACTAGAGGATATGGATAAATTCAACTTACTAAACAGTAACCATTCATCTTCATTAACTTAACATGATCTCTCTTTAAGATCCCCAGTTTCTTTATTACCCAAAGTGTACTTCTCCACAAACATTGGTTAAAGTATATGGTCTATACAATAAAAGTTAATGTGCCAAAAAACATCTTTTAGTTGTAGTGACCATAGCTTTAATCCCAAACTCAAATGAATTCTTTCAAAAGAAGCATACAAGTCATCCATAAACTTTCGTTAAGGTATGATTTCTAAAACTGAGTTTATTTTGCATTCTCCCCCTCAAGCAAAAACCCTTTTCTTTCTTAAATCACAGCAAAACAGACTTTTCACCCTTTGACCCCAAATTTATAGGGTTCCTTTTATCTCATATGAAAATGATGAATAAAGTTTCATGCTGATACATGGTGCAAAATTAACGTTATTGCCAAGAACCACCCTTATATTCCATTTGTTAGTGACCTTGACATTTAACTTTTTGGCTGATTTGTTGCTTTCTTAACTACTGATTAAGCAAATACAAAGTGTGGTTACTGCAGATTATGTAAAATGCAAATTACTGGGCAGAAACCTATTTTACGTAGTCAATGACCTTGACCATGTACCTCTTAAACCCCCAAACAATAGGGTTCATTCTGACACCAAATACAAGCCATCCACAAAGTTTGATGGCCTCAGAGAGCTGAGAACTAGAGTCATTCCTCTGTGTGGAAGCCATTGTTTTATTTTCAGTTCAAGACTTTGACTCAAGCCCATTAGATCTCAAATTAATATGGCTTAACTCAAGTGCAAGAAGGTAGTGCCAGAAGGAATGTGGGGGCCTAGTTCCAAGTGTTTGTCAATTATGAAGAACTCACATTAATGTTTTCTTCGAATCAGTGAGCTTGAACGTTGACTGTTTGAATGCAAATGTGAACGATCTGGTAAATGTAGCCAAGTCTGGTAAATGTAGTCAAATTATTGAGCAGGAACCATATTAGTAATGGATGAAGAGATAATATATGATATCTTCACATAATTGTGCTTTATCTTGATTTAAATCAGTAAAAAAAATAAATAAAATGAAATCCATTCTTTATGCCATATTAACAAAACACTGAATGACATATATTTACATTACATCTGATATTTTAAATGACTGGGATAAATTTCTTCTGAGATAACTACATAGAAAATCTAACTATAAAATAATATTTGTAAATTACCTTAAACAAGTCCTCATCTTTTGTTTGAGCTTTTTTGTGCTTTTTCCTCTCTGTCTTGACACTCTTTCCAAACAAATCCTCCTCCTCCTGGTCATTTATAAAAATCAAAACTTTTAACATATTATTTTTCTCCAAGAATACTTACCAATTTCATTATTGATATGTAGGAAAAAAAGTTCCATTACCTTTTAAATCCAGTCACTGACAAAACATTTAGTTTCCTGTCTAGATAGCATATAGACAAAGGGAAGAATATTTTACCAAACAATTTTCCTGACCACCTCTAGCTGTTAAGCATGCTCAATTGAACTGGAGTGATATGCCAACAAGGATGCTTTCCTTTTGTGAGAAGGCATTGGAGGGTTTAACAGTAATGTGGTTAAGAATTTTTAGAGAACCAGAGTTTACTAAATCTTTGCAATACTTTCTATAATCACATTAACATTAAGTGAATAGATACATCAAGGAGGTAATGCTATACCCCCATTTCTTCTATTGTCATCCATTGAGGAAAAATTATGGTATTCCCTGCATGAGAGACCACACTTCTAGCTTAAGATCAGTGCTTGAAAGGCTATATTCTCATTTTCTGGAATTATCAGTCACATCTTCATTTGCTTCAGGTAGATTTCAAGAGCATGGATCAGGTCTGCATCACGGACTCTCTGGATGTGTTCATAGATTGGAGGGAAAGGATGACTGCTTTTTGATTGTCTGCTGAAGGCATCCAGTTTTCTGTTGTGAAACCTCACTGTGTCATGAAGACTACAGAAAAATCTAATATTAACAAGAGATAGTTATTCAGACTGATCTGAACTAAGCCTTGTGAACATCAATGAGATTCAAATTCAGAACCAAGATGGGAAATTCAGGTTATTCATTTTAAAATTGGCTAATATCCTATTCATAACCATTATTACCTCTACCATAATGCCAGAGTCTGAAATCAGAGTGGAAGCCATAATTTTTTCTCCTCATTAAGCTTGAAAAGAAGCCTTTAAACAATACTCATTTTGTAACAGTGCCTGCTAATACTTTATTAGGAGTGGGGAAACTCCATCTGTTAGAAAAATGGGGGGTATAAAAAAAGGGGGCGGGTGGGAAAAATGGTCATAGTTCAATATTTACTTAACATTCAAAATGCTGTCTCTCTATTTGCCTGTTTCATTCTGTAAAAGCTCTAATGAAATTAAAATCTCCATGATTAAAGGATTATATTCTTTTCTGTAAGGCATTTTCTCTACAAGGCATGGATGAGTAACCTGTCCAAAAATAGATGGAAGACTAGCAACAGCGAGTTGGGATGGAACTAACAGTTGGTCGATTGGAATCTAATACACTGCTATATTATGCAGACCATGTTAAAGTAACCAACTTCCTGTTAGAAACTGAATCTACCGCCTTAATAATCCATGTAATGTGTACATGAGTATGGTAAACAATACTGAGGCTGGTAACCAACTACAAGAACAAAGTGGCAAGTTATTATGGGATGGACTAAGGCTCAACTTGTTGAAAATAGCCAAGAAACCTAAACAGCTCAAGGGTGAAAAAGATTTTTTCTTTCACTGATCCAGGATAAAATTACTATAGATAAAAGAAGAATGCCTATTGGCTGATGCTGAGACAAAATGGGAGAGTACAAAATGGGCATATAGTTCTTTGGAATCTGAATCAAAAGGTCATGTGACAGGATGTGGATAACATCATTAAGTGTTATGTCAATTAGGTCTAAACTGACTACAATATTCAACAGTTATTACACAATGACTGGCTGACCTTGTCGTCTACATTTTGAAACTCAGCATGGCGATGTACTTACTAAGCCTTTTATGGTCATTGACTGGCACAAGATTTCTGTTGCCCATCAGCATTACAAAGAGACTACAGTACAACCTTTATCTCTATCATTCACTTTTCAAGTAAATATCAGATCTATCTCTCTGCAAAATTCTTGCCTTAGCATGACTGAATGAAATGTGCATTTATGGAAGGGGAAGTCAAATAGGGAAGGGGTTTGATTGATGAAACGCGAAGACCATCCAAAACAACTTTGCTCACAGATTTATTTTCGACATGCTGTGAAAATGATGAATTTGGTGAAAACCAGCAAGGAGACAAGTAAATGACAGTTGTAAGGAGGCTTTGGAAAGGGTGAAAAATTGTTTCTTATTAATTCTACTGAAATTGCTCTGGAACTGAGGAGCCTGTTGCAGCCTAAGTTGGACTAAGGTCACAACGATGATCATTTTTTCATTGTGGGTGAGACTAATTTGTTCTGAAGGCCACTGCAGGTGACAAGGCTTGCTGGAGAAACAATTCTTATGATGCTTGCTTCTGCACCTCCTCTAGCCAGTAGCTTATCGTGGGTCAGTGGTTCTTTCTGGTGATTTCCCGGTTTCTTCCACCACCATTAATACTGGCCGCCATGAATAGCCTATCGTGTGCTGAAAAATGGCGTTAAGCCCAACAACAACAACAACAACAACAGCACCTCCTCTAGTTTACTACCAAACAGCCAATGGACGCAGACCAGAGATCCAAGGAATAACATGGATTTAGCTCTCATGAATGTAGACATGTCATCTGAACTAGATCCATATTTTTGGAAGCCATCTTGCTGTTATAAATCATTTGGTGCATGTCTCAGCAATTCTAGCCAGGAGCTCACATGCAGTTTTGCTATCCAATACTTTAGCCAGTAGAAAAATTGCTAGAGATGCTATGTCTAGCAGAGAAAAAGAAACAGTCATGTTTCACACTAACTTGTAGGTGGTACATGAAACAATCTTTTGTACCTTATAGAGTTGTGAATTGTTCATACAATTGCTGCAATATACTTATTAAAAGACAAAAGTTCAGTGCCAAATGTGAGAATTTATCAGCATGATGAAAATGACGCTGGAAGCTGACTTTCAAAAAAGAAATGCATGGTATCTCTCTAATGGGTATGTCACAGAGAACTGACTCAATGGTTGCATTGGCATCAGGACAAGTGCCATAACTCAGTCTGCTATATAATGCATTGTCAGGAAGTTTGCTGATGTGTCGGCTGGATGGATAGCCTGGTTATAGACCGGTTGTTCAGCTTTGTAACCATCTGGTCTTTATGTACTGTACAACTGACAGCCAACTGAATTCTATATAACCCCAGATACCATGGTTCAGTTTGCTGGCATGTGGTAGAGCCTGCTGGCATGTGGTAGAGCCTGCAGAGATAATGGAATCATTCATGAATAGTCCTATACCTGGCCTATTGGAAGGTCATTTGTATGGTAGGCAGCTGGAATGGCAGTGCAAGATCCAGACAGGAGTGAAAACAGAATTTTAAAATCCAAATATACTGTATGCACCCAGCCTTATGGGTCCTAAAGCCAAGCTCAGTCATGCAGAAGGATATACACCCACTGGGATGCTTAACAAGTAAGAGGAACAAAGTCAAACACGTCTGGCAATGGTGTCATCACCTCTGCAACTAGTTGCTTCATCTATGACACCATCAAAGCTTGTGATGATTGTAGGGCCAGCAATTCTGCAAGCAGTCATGCATAAACCAGTCAGCATGCATAAAGAGATTCAACACAAGGCATTCATGCTATTTTCTTTGAAAATCCACATCTACACAAATATACAAAACTAAAAAAATAAAATAAAAGGACTGCAACATGTAGAAAATACATGTACACTCAAAACTATTCTGACGTCTGATGACAGAAAACCCTCAAGATATTCACTGGTCTTTGAGTGGCACAAAATACACTGCTCATCGTATTCAGCAAAAGCAAAAAGCTACGTTAACAAGTCTAACTGCAGAATGGTGGTCAGGGGATTGAATGAGTAAACATGTCTTTCTTTATAGAAATGCAAAAAAACTTGTTCTATGTGTATGCATGCTGGATTCAAAAGTTAGTGGAACTTCCTTTCTAATGAAAATATGATTGGGAAAAAGTCCTACAATGGAGAAAATGTCCTACAGTGGAAAAAAAGTCCTACAAAGTATCTTCAATCAGGCTTCTAATTTCTGGTAAAAGGTATGAAACAAATTAAATTTCCATGTAAGAATGATTTAGCAAAGACAGTATTACTATTCTGTCTACACACACATCAATGATAGGAGCAAGAAAACTAATGAGCTTTAATAATGAGAATCAAAATTTCAAATCAAAGTTCTCTGTTTCTAGTATTGCTTTCTGCAAGACCTAGTTTTGAACTCATTATGAATGAATTTAGTTTTAATGCCATGATTATACCACTTACTTCACTCAGTATATCTCAGGAAAGAAGACACAGACCCACAATAAAGAGAAAATGTTTATGACCCAATAAATTATCCTTTAATAACTCTAATGGATTTCTTTTTATTCATGTATCTTAATTTAATTAAAAACAACCCCCCAGCTTTCTTCTTTCTTGGTTAATCAATAGATTAGGAAATTTAAGTTACCTCATCCACCCTCTTCTTTGATTCTTTCTTGTTCAGACTGCTGTCACCAAATATGTCATCTTCCTTCTCTACTTTCTTGTGTTCTTCTTTACCTGTATATACACAAAGCTGATAATCACTACAAGAAATGACTGCTCCTACTAGATTAATTTCAGGTAATTGCCACAAACAATAACTGATCCTACTGAATGTCTCCTACATAACTGTTACAAGCAATGATTGATCCTACTGAATGTCTCCTACATAACTGTTACAAGCAATGATTGATCCTACTGAATGACTCTCAGATAATTACTACTAGCAATGACTGATCCTACTGAATGACTCTTAGATAATTAATACTAGCAATGACTGATCCTACTGAATGACTCTTAGATAATTACTACAGGCAGTGACTGATCTTACTGAATGACTCTTAAATAATTACTACAAGCAATGACTCATTGTACTCAATGACTCTTAGATAATCACTGCAAAAAAAATTACTACTCCTGCTATTGGCTGCTTCTGAGTTCTGTCTCATCAATGATTATCAATGCAGGAAAATATGTATAGTGTTCACTGTAGTGTTTGCTTCCCAGTGTCCAGTGTGGTGTTTGTTTCCTAGGTATTCATTTTGGTGTTTTTTTGTCTTAGAGATTTATTGTTCTCTTCCTCTCTTTAAGAAATTATTTTGATTGATAGGATATGGCTTTACTACTTAGCTAGAGTACCACAAGAATCTGTGCACAGGCTTAAGATGAGTCCAATGTTGATAATAAACACCAAGATGTTACAGTCTTAGGGTGGAGATATTAAAATCAGTGATCAGCAGACACATGTGATTGTATAATCAAATAACTGATCAGTACTGATCATTGGAAGTCATGAGATTGGACAGTGCTAGATACTAATTTCTCTCAACATATGTGATAACAGATATGGGTCTCAAATAATCCCTGGAAATCATGACACTGTACATCATCAAACCATGATCTCCTAGTAAATATACAATGACAGATATGGGTCTCAAATAATCCCTGGAAATCATGACACTGTACATCATCAAACCATGATCTCCTAGTAAATATACAATGACAGATATGGGTCTTGGCTGCTCAGTTGAAATGAGAATGAGCAATTTAAACCATAATCTCCCAACACATGTGATGACAGACTCGAGTCTCAACTGATTACTGTAAACCATGTAAATGAACAGCATCAGACATTGATCTAAGTGTATACATGTGATGACAGTACTGGGTCTCAACTGATTACTGTAAACCATGTAAATGAACAGCATCAGACATTGATCTACCTGTATACATGTGATGACAGTACTGGTTTCAACTGATTACTGTAAACCATGTAAATGAACAGCATCAGACATTGATCTAAGTGTATACATGTGATGACAGTACTGGGTCTCCAATGATTACTGTAAACCATGTAAATGAACAGCATCAGACATTGATCTAAGTGTATACATGTGATGACAGTACTGGGTCTCAACTGATTACTGTAAACCATGTAAATGAACAGCATCAGACATTGATCTAAGTGTATACATGTGATGACAGTACTGGGTCTCAACTGATTACTGTAAACCATGTAAATGAACAGCATCAGACATTGATTAAGTGTTATAATGATGATAACAGTACTGTATTCAACTGATACTGTACCATGTAAATGAACAGCATAAGACATTTATGACCTAAATGTATCCTTGTGAACGTATGGTTCTAATTATGTACTTAAAATTAAAAACAATCAGCATTGTTCCTGGTTAATCAATGTAGAACATATAGGTTCTCACCACCTCTTCTTATTCTCATGTTAACTGACGTCACCAAATGTCATCTCCTTGTCTACTTTCTGTGTTCTTCTTTACCTGAGTTACACAAGCTGATATCACTAAGAAATGACTGCTCTATAGTTAATCAGGAATTGCCACAAACATATGATCTATGATGTCTCTACATAGATGTACAGCTATGATGGTCTAACTGATTACTTCAATAATGTACATAGATGACTGATCTACGAATTGATCTAAGTATTACTACAGGGATGACTGTATGGCCTACTGATATCTGTAATACATCTACAATGACGATCCTATGAAGACTCTTAGATAATTATACAGGCATGACTGATTACTGGAGCTCTTAATAATTAACGTAAACTCATTGTATCAATGACTTAGATAGACATGAAAAATTATATCTGCTATGCGCTTGAGTCCTCTCAATGATTATCATGCAGAAAATGTAAATGATTCACAGATTGTTCCAGTCATTGTTTATAGTATTATTTGTGTTTTTGTTGAATTTATTGTTTCTTCAAATTTGATTGATAGTAAACACATAGGTAAAGAATGTCACAGCTAGATGATCATGTGATGACAGACTTGAGTCTCAACTGATTACTGTAAACCATGTAAATGAACAGCATCAGACATTGATCTAAGTGTATACATGTGATGACAGTACTGGGTCTCAACTGATTACTGTAAACCATGTAAATGAACAGCATCAGACATTGATCTAAGTGTATACATGTGATGACAGTACTGGGTCTCAACTGATCTCTGGAAGTACAAAAGAATGAACAGCATTTGAGTGTGATCTCATTGTACACACTTGGTAACAGACATGGGTCTCAACTGATCTCTGATAATCGTAAGAATGAACAACATTAGACAATAATCTGCTTTATATATTGATGAGCTAATGTGCCTGTAAATCAGGTTTTATACTTCTTGGTTAAAAATTAACAGCATATAACGTAATCTACTGTCATATACAACAGTTCATTTGGTCCAATTCTGTTTGCTTTTTTTGTTAAATTTTAATTTAATTTTTCAAAGTTAAGCTGCCATTTCATATGTCCATTCAATCCATATTTTGATATCACTTACACAAATTCAATTACTTAGGTGCTGTCTTTGACATTCATGCAAAAAATATTTACATATGCAGTGCAATGAAGAAAGTATTCAAAAAGCATTAAAGAGGAGTTATGTAATAAATATCAAATTGTTATGATCTGAGTTGTGGGATAGAACTTGTTTGATATGGTTTATGAATATGTCTTGACCAGATCATCTTGATAAATTCCTATCCACTTCAAAATCATTCTTTCTGCTGACTCAGAACAGAACATGAATGCAGTTGAGTATATACAAGTATAAATGTCACAGTAGAAACTCAGAATCATCTTTTGAGAATCATCTTTTAACATCTGTAACATTCAATCCTGACACATGATCTTGCAACATTCAATCCTGACACAGAACCTCTTTCATTACTTGCTACACTATATAAACATTCCAGGTTTCCTGACTATTCTATAAGGATATCAGTAGATAAAATATGAAAAACATCTTATTTAAGATTGTTTATACAAGCCTTTCTTTGTCTTCAAACTTGAACTTGCAAGCAAATCGTCATCCCCAAATCCAGTATCAGGAGACTTGGCCTTGATACTAATTTCCTTGGTAATAGAAGAGGACTCCTGTCTCTCTTCCTTTTCCACTTCCTTTGTTGATTTTGAACTGTCACTAATGGGGAGGATTTTAGATGTACTTGAACCAGGACCACTGAATAAATCGTCCTCAAAGGTTTCACTGCTTGCTTTTGTTTTTGACTTCTCTTTTTCTTGATAATGGCCTGAAAACAAGTCCTCTTCCTTGTCAGGGGTTGCACTTTTTGATGTAGATGCACTTGTTTTAGCAGTTGTAAATGAACTGAATATATCATCATCCTTAATTGCACTTGTGGGTTTTGATTTACTTTTGAAAGGAGAACCAAATATATCATCCTCTGTACTATGACTATCTTTTGTCTCTATCACAGTTGCAATTCGTGATTTGATAGGACTAATACCAAACAAATCATCATTACCAAACAAGTCTATTTTGGGAGGAGAGCCAAGATTAGGAGACAATGTGTTGGGTTTTGGTGATGATGGAACACGTGTTCCTGACAGAGTTACTGGACCTAACTGCTCTTCAGTTGTAGAAGAGAAGAAAGGGTCTTTCCCTTCATCTGAACTTGGTGCTGTTCTTCCCCGTCTAGATGGTGGACGTCTCTTTGTCTGAACTTTTGCTCTCTCCTGATGGAATAAGAAGGTACAAATGTACATCAGGAAACCTGCCATTATGTGACTATGCCAATGACATGGATTCAATTTCTATTAAAAGTTGTGAAGGAAACAAAACAATGGTGAAAATGTAGTGTTTCTCATGAGTAATATTCACATTACACTTTTCTCGTTATACTTGCTATAGAGTATACATATAGATTATTATGTTAATGCTGATATATTGTCTGCATGTAAATTAATTATTTAATTAAACATTAATTATTAACTGTCATTTATTCACTAAACTTTAAAAACCTTTAAAAACTGATCAAGGTTGTCTAATCTTGGCATTGTAAAGAAAGTGTCTGTTCTAAAGCTGATCTATATTAAATGTAAATAAGTAAATTGTTGTCCAAGCCCATATTAATAAATATATTCAGCTTTTCTTTTAAGCAAATTTCTAAATGCTGGGTGGATTGTTTTTGTGGTAAATTTTGTTTGTTTTGCTCTAACATTAAACTAGATTTTCACATTCAAACATAAGTTCCTTGTAAAATACAAATATCTTTCAAAATTTCTCATTTCACAGATATGTTTTGAAGCATTCCATTCAAATTGCTAGCTTTCATCATTAAATTTGTCCTAGGATGGGGTAGGAAACCACCCTTTTTGTGAATCCATACAATTTTTAGAAAAATGCTGAAAATCTATTTAGGTTCTGTTATGTTGTCAAGTCATTACTTCATATTCTCCTCCGAATCCCTGTTAATAAACTGGGGTTCCTGCAATCATTAGTTAATTCAAGGGGAAAAACCCTGCAGGGGCTAGATCTTCACAGGTGAAATACACAACTTCCTCTTCCTATTACCTTATTAACACTGTGGAGAGTTTTCACATCTGCTGGTTGGTCAAATCCTACACTCTGAGGTGCTTCTTCCTTCATAGGGGGCGCTGCCCCTGGCATCAGGGCTGCTGGGTTAATGTCAAGGTTAACCTTTCAAAGATACAAAAAATCTTACAATGCATGCCAGAAACAATTTGAATTATTTCCGCAGGACACAGGTATCTAATATTTTGTTAATTTGAACAAATTACATTACAGTGTCAAATGGGTACACACTACATGCACATCAATCACTACAGGCACAGCTTTAGGCACAGAATTACAGTTCTTTTCTCTAATTAAAGCAACAGCCCAATTATAAGGTCTTATTGAACCAGTGTTGGACCTAGAGTGTGAGATTGCTGGTTTAACAGATTTTTATATGATATCCAAGAAATGTTGACCCAGGATGAGCATTGGGTGCTCAATTTCATCTATTATTATTCAGAGAAACAAAATCTCAAAATCTCTTTGGTACATGTCAATTTCATACATACATACAAATTTAAAAATGTGCATATTCCAAATTTTATGTCCTATGTCACTTGTCCATGTTCAGATCAGCATAGATGAATACAAAAAATGGTCTGAGTAGCTTATTTATGATGTTATCTTTTTTAAGGATATACTGCAATCACATGATGCATATATAGTTTCCATATGTAATCACTGTCAAGAGGGTTTGAATTGATCAAAACTGGTAACTCCATTATTTGCAGAAATAAATTTGCATAACAGTTAAACAAACAACCAGTCTGCTGGTAAACAAAAGTTTAGAGGGATAAATTCAATTTATGAATGATTGCCAGTTGCCTCAGATTCATGAAGCAGTCAGCACATGTCAATAGGGTAGTCATGTGGTACTGCCAAATCATTATTGACATATCCTCTATTCTTGAAGATACCAACAGGTTTCAGGTCATTGTTCTTGGAATATACATGTCGAGAGTTATATTTACTTTTATTCCTTTTTCTAACAGTACATGACTATCAATAAATATTTTCAGGCTTTTATATATTGGAAAGGAGTTTATTATTTATATCATGTAATTCTTGGACCTCTTGTAGCCATGTAACTAGCAAAGCAAACGTCAAAATTGTAATGCCTGTTTCTTGTAGCCATGTAACTAGCAAAGCAAATGTCAAAATTTAATGCATGTTTCTTGTAGCCTTGTAACTAGCAATGCAAAGGTCAAAATTGTAATGCCTGTTTCTTGTAGTCATGTAACTACCAATGCAAATGCCAAAATTGTAATGCCCGTTTCTTGTAGTCATGTAACTAGCGATGCAAATGTCAAAATTATAATGCCTGTTTCTTGTAGCCATGTAAATACCAATGCAAATGCCAAAATTGTAATGCCTGTTTCTTGTAGCCATGAAACTACCAATGCAAATGCCAAAATTGTAATGCCTGTTTCTTGTAGCCATGTAAGTAGCAATGCAAATGCCAAAATTGTAATGCCTGTTTCTTGTAGCCATGTAACTATCAATGTAAATGTCAAAATTGTAATGCCTGTTTCTTGTAGCCATGTAAGTAGCAATGCAAATGCCAAAATTGTAATGCCTGTTTCTTGTAGCCATGTAACTACCAATGCAAAGGTCAAAATTGTAATGTCTGTTTCTTGTAGCCATGTAACTAGCAATGCAAATGCCAAAATTGTAATGCCTGTTTCTTGTAGCCATGTAACTATCAATGTAAATGTCAAAATTGTAATGCCTGTTTCTTGTAGCCATGTAAGTAGCAATGCAAATGCCAAAATTGTAATGCATGTTTCTTGTAGCCATGTAACTACCAATGCAAAGGTCAAAATTGTAATGTCTGTTTCTTGTAGCCATGTAACTATCAATGCAAATGCCAAAATTGTAAAGCATGTTTCTTGTAGCCATGTAAGTAGCAATGCAAATGCCAAAATTGTAATGCCTGTTTCTTGTAGCCATGTAACTAGCAATGCAAAGGTCAAAATTGTAATGCCTGTTTCTTGTAGCCATGTAAGTAGCAATGCAAATGCCAAAATTGTAATGCATGTTTCTTGTAGCCATGTAACTAGCAATGCAAAGGTCAAAATTGTAATGCCTGTTTCTTGTAGCCATGTAACTACCAATGCAAATGCCAAAATTGTAATGCATGTTTCTTGTAGCCATGTAACTATCAATGCAAATGCCAAAATTGTAATGCCTGTTTCTTGTATCCATGTAACGAGCGATGCAAATGTCAAAATTATAATGCCTGTTTCTTGTAGCCATGTAACTACCAATGCAAATGCCAAAATTATAATGCCTGTTTCTTGTAGTCATGTAACTAGCAATGCAAATGCCAAAATTGTAATGCATGTTTCTTGTAGCCATGTAACTACCAATGCAAATGTCAAAATTGTAATGCCTGTTTCTTGTAGCCATGTAACTATCAATGCAAATGCCAAAATTGTAATGCATGTTTCTTGTAGCCATGTAACTAGCAATGCAAATGCCAAAATTGTAATGCCTGTTTCTTTTAGCCATGTAACTAGCGATGCAAATGTCAAAATTATAATGCCTGTTTCTTGTAGCCATGTAACTACCAATGCAAATGCCAAAATTGTAATGTCTGTTTCTTGTAGCCATGTAACTAGCAATGCAAATGCCAAAATTGTAATGCCTGTTTCTTGTAGCCATGTAACTAGCAATGCAAATGTCAAAATTGTAATGCTTGTTTCTTGTAGCCATGTAACTACCAATGCAAATGCCAAAATTGTAATGCCTGTTTCTTGTAGCCATGTAAGGTAGCAAAGCACATGTCAAAATTGTAATGCCTGTTTCTTGTAGCCATGTAAGTACCAATGCAAATGTCAAAATTGTAATGACTGTTTCTTGTAGCCATGTAAGTACCAATGCAAATGTCAAAATTGTAATGCATGTTTCTTGTAGCCATGTAAGTAGCAATGCAATGTCAAAATTGTAATGCCTGTTTTTTGTAGCCATGTAACTACCAATGCAAATGTCAAAATTATAATACCTGTTTATTGTAGCCATGTAAGTAGCAAAGCAAAGGTCAAAATTGTAATGCATGTTTCTTGCAGCCATGTAAGTAGCAAAGCAAATGTAAAAATTGTAATGCATGTTTCTTGTAGCCATGTAAGTAGCAATGCAATGTCAAAAATGTAATGCCTGTTTCTTGTAGCCATGTAAGGTAGCAAAGCAAATGCCAAAATTGTAATGCCTGTTTCTTGTAGCCATGTAACTACCAATGCAAATGTCAAAATTGTAATGCCTGTTTCTTGTAGCCATGTAAGTAGCAATGCAAATGTCAAAATTGTAATGCATGTTTCTTGTAGCCATGTAAGTAGCAATGCAATGTCAAAATTGTAATGCCTGTTTCATGTAGCCATGTAACTACCAACGCAAATGTCAAAATTGTAATGCCTGTTTCTTTTAGCCATGTAACTAGCAATGCAAATGCCAAAATCGCAATACCTTAGTTTCTTATAGCCATGTAAGTAGCAAATCAAATATCAAAATTGCAATGTCTCAGTTTGACCTCGTGTGCTAGCACATTTGATAATAAAGACTATAATACTTACAATTTCTTAGAATATGAATCATTGTCCCATTGATTTCATGCAGGTGTGACTCATGGTATCATTGTTCAAGTTTACACAATATGCTGAAAAGGAGCCACCCTACGCTGCTGTATGTTGGTTGAGGATTCCTTGTTTTTGAAAGGCAAATGACTGATCCTACACTCAAACATAAATGCCCAAATATCAAAATGGAAAGGTCAGAGGAAACTGAGACTAGGGAAGCATCATAAATATGAACCGTTTCATTTGTTTCACAGGATGATTTGGTGTCACAAGGCAATGATAAAATTCAGATGACTCTTGATCACTTGGTACTATTTAAACATTAGGACAATTTCAATAACATCCAGTATTGAAAGTCTAATTCACGCTTTAGGAATGGAATTTGTGAAACAAGTAGTAAGCAGTTGTAGCTATTCCAAGTACAATTTTCCAATTTTAAATTTTCTGCTAAAATGAATACAGCATGCTCTTGTTTCTTGTCACCAAATAGCATACAAAATGGCTCAAAGACAGTGAAACACAACAGATTATCAGAAGTTTGATTGAAGTCTTTGACGAACAACTCTCAAAAAAGGTACCAGGAGTCGAGGATTACAACTTCTCGCATGCTCTTAGGCTATGGAAAGCAAAGACAGAATGTTTCTAACTGAATAGATATGATCACAAAACTCGGTGCTGGAGTCTTCTAGTGAAGTTCCAAAATCAGCAAATCAAAAACAAGCTTTGAAAATTAGTCATTGTGATAGGTCAGAACAAGTGTCCAGTTCAAGAGTTTTACGATTTGAGATTTTATTCACTGAGAGACATGGGATTTACCCTAGCCATAGTTGGCAGAGTGGTCTAAATCACTTGTTTTTAATGATCACTGCCATATCACCTCAGTCTGTGTGAGTTTGGATCTCAGGCTCAGTCATATGTAGGCATGTGAAAAGGCTTGTCAGTCAGTTACCATGGATGGTGGTTCTTCCCACAATTTCCTGAATTTTTCATCTACCAGTTTTACTGGTTGCCATGTATAGCCTATGATGTGTGGAAAAATGGCATTATGCCCACAACAATAACAGTGGGTTTGTCTGTTAAACGGGTTGTGGTAAAAACCAAATAATTTATACAAAATAAATAATGTATTCATGGACTGCTCTGTTGGTCCATATGCTGAAAATTCTGTATCATGCATGGGGGGTGTCTGACACAGTATTGGAAATGTGATCTAACAGCCATTCCAACGGGATCACTGAGGCACCCAACATGAGCTAATCTGATCACAGGAAGTATTCAACCAGTGACCCTTTGATAATGAGTTGGATGCTCTACTTACTGTGTTACTGTGTTCACACTACAAACATTACATTTCAAAGAAAGCTGTGCCTGAAAATATGCTCAACATATATCTATGTGAAGTGTTTTGTGCAAAACTAAGCCAAACTCAACATTAAGTAAACTTTAGTAATAAACCATGCATATGTTATTGTAAAATAAAGCTATAAATTGGTTCAGAATTATTTAAAGTAATCAAGTGAGAAAAGACATTCTGGTTTTGAGATAATCAGTTCAATATTATGACTGTATGGAAAGATAATATTACCTGTAGCTATCCTATCTGGTTGAAAAATTTCATTTTGGAAAGATTATATTCACCAGGTGCTTTCCTATCTGGCTGAAAAATCTGACTATTAAAATAAAATATTCTCCTGGAGCTTCCATATCTGGTTGAACGATATGACTATATGAAAAGATATTAACCTGGAGCTTCCCTATTTTCCCTGTTGGCTTTTTGTGTTGTACTGTAAGTGACTTCTCATCTTTCATCCCAGACAGGGAGGGTGGGCTACCAGCAGACTAATAAATCATAACATATAATAGAAATTAAGCAGGCAGACTAAAGAACAAGGATCAAGCAGTAAACAAAAGAAGTGAACTAAATTATTAGTATTAGTAAAACATAGGCAAACACAAAATAATGGCTGAAAAAAGCTACTTAAAAGCCCAGTTTACAGTATAAAAACTTGCAAGCAACTAATGGTAACAAAATGTGTTCTAAACAAAGAAAAGTGTTTTTAAAACATTGTGTTCTATCTCACCAAAAAAAGGAAGAGTATAATGACTTTCAAGCTGAAAGACCTATATTCATACATGCAAACAGATACTGTCTGTCCAATGCATTGTACATCTGAAATAGTTGGGGGTTGGGGTACAAGTACTATGGTGATTAACTTGCATCCATTACTAATTACAAAACCAAATTTCTGTACTAGAAAGACTGGAATTAGAACTCTTAATAGCTAATTGAGTGTTTTCGATATTCTTTAGCATCTGCTATGATGAAATTCCAACTAAAAACATGATCAAGTTTTTGCTTAAATTGGAAATACATCTGCACATTTAAAACCAATTCCAAGAGTCATGATTCTGTCCTACAATGAGAAATCTTCCATCAAATTTGTAATGTATTGTAAAAATAATTAAATGTCTATTGAAGCATTTGTTTACTTGGTCAGATCTGATAGCTTCCATTAAACATTTAAACATAATTACATATCTTGCCTCTACGAAGATTTCAGTTGTGTCTAGCTGTTGATGCAAACATTAATTATCAATGCAGAAAATAAGTTACACAATGACCATGATCAATTAAATCTTGGTCCTTGTGATCAGGCATAAATAACATCAATATATTATGGTTCTATTACAAGCTAATAAAAAACCTAAATAATCTTGTTCTTTTCATTGTTCATTGAGTCTGCTTCAGAAGGTATTATGACTATTCACCCGATAAACCAGATTCTTCTAAACTAATGTCATAGGCTTTGAGTGACACTGGAGTGATAGCCAGTTTGAAGAAAATTTTATTTGTCGATTTCCAGTTCAGATATTCAGAAATAAAATGAAGCAAATTAGTTGACATTATAAAACTTGCCTGTATTAATAGCTGTTTACAAACAAGCTGATCTCATGCATCAGTGATTTTTTTTCAGCCACTATGACTAAAGCCTTCCTGATAATCATGCAATATAAATCACATGGACATCATAATTCAATATGAGTCAAGTAGCTAGGATAATAAGACTATAGGATAAAATGATGATCTAGAAAGTAATGAGTAGAAAAATCCACTGTTAAGCATCCTGGTAAATAATACAAATTCTGGTGGACAAGTAAAATTGTCCATCCTGTCTGCAATTTTATGCAGACTGAATATAAAAGAAAAATTCCATTTTTATGCAATGTTCTCACAATCATGATTTCAGTTTTCTCGCAGGCAGACCATGCTAGGATCTATTATATTAATGGGTAACTAGGTAACTAATGATTCAACACATGGATTACTAAGGATTCTTACATGAATATTTCTAGCCAATTTAGTGCTTGGATTACTAATAGTTCTTACAGGACCATAATGATTATAAATGACTAAATACTTGGATTACTAATAATTCCTACATGAACACATTAATTTAAGCTCTTAAAAAGCATGCCTAATCATGACAGTCACACTCAAATATCACAGCTTTATGTGCTTTTTGAGTATGTGTTCTTTTGGGATAATGGGACTGATTTTGCATAAGTTTGCATTAATTTGTTGATCATGTATGAATGACAATAAAAAATATTAGTTGTATTAAAACATTTATTACACACTAGTGCTTGGAAATGATACTGAACCCATAGGGTCCAAACTCATTCCATGTAAAACTGTTGGAACATCCAGGGATACCTTTATAGCCAAGGGCATTTATATACTTAGCAAACATTTACAGACAGCGCACCTTGCATGATCTCTATACTCACTGCAGATTCTTGGCTGCCAAATATGTCCTCTTTGTCTTCCGACTTCTGTGTAGGTGGTTTTGAAAACAGAGATGGTGTGGAGGTCAATATTCTGGAGCTAGAACCAAAAAGATCATCATCTTCATCTTCTTCACCAAACAGTGGATCTTTAATAAAATAAAGTTGGAATTGAATAATAAAATAATTCCTTACTTTCCTTCTGCAATCACATTCTAAAATTATGTGAACTATTGGTCACCACTATTAATGTTTTGCCATTGAGATTCAGAACAAAAGCCACCACATTATTGTGTCCTAGTTATTTTTTCAAATAAATGTTTTACATAATCATTTGAATTTTTGAGTAGTTAATTACTGCCAATCTCAATTCAGACATTCCAGTAAATTTCTGTTTGCAAGCTAAGAGAAAATGATTTCTATCTTGTATTGCAAAGCAGTTTTAATTACCAACAATTTTACAGGCATTTTCATCACCTTATGCAATAATTAGCCTAATGAAATCGTCCATATAGAGCTACACAATTATTATCTTTCCATGTACAACACAACATAGTTATAATAAACAAATAGCAGACAAATTAGTACAGAAAAATTTCATGAAAAAATGGGAGAAATTTGTTCAGATATGTTATAAAATAAGAACTAATACTTAAAAAACAAAAATATCCAATGGCCATTGATTATAACAAAAAGTTCCAATCTTTTAATATACAAGAGTACATATCATGCCATTCCCTTTTCATGTTGAGGTTCATACCTACTTTGATCCTACACTCTCCCATCAAAGGCAATCTAATTGTTGTTTGGTGAAGGTATTAGTATATTAAATAGAACTTATTGTATCATACAAAATATGTAATTCCCTTTGTCATGGCACATGATCTTAAGATGCAAAATAATCAATAAGCTTTCTGCAACATACAAAGGAAAGAGGTAGGCTAGGTGCTTTATACATAGTATGCCTGGTAGAATTATAGTTATCTGTATCATACAAAGCACCTTATCTACATGCTTTACTTATAGTATGCCTGGTAGAATTATAGTTACTGTGGGACCTTTATCTTCAAAGCTCATGATGACCCTTAATATTCAAACACATAAATGACTAGGTAAATCTGATTAAAGGATGAAAAACTAAGTTACAGCATGAAAACGATCTTGCTATGGTTAGGCAAAGTGACTGACTTTTGAATTCTTGACCCACAAATTAATAGAATTCTTTGTCTCTTACAGGCAACCCACTTAATAAGCTTGGTAAAAATATATGAATAAAAGATAATGTAATTGCAAGCAAGTCATTTTGCCAGTATTGGTACCAGAGACCACAACATTTGAACTTTAAACACCAGATCTGATGATGCTTTGCTGTCTACATCACAACTCACCTGCAAAGTTTGCACTGACACCAATTTGCTTTGGTCAGTCAAGGTGACCCTGACATCTAACCTCTTCTCTTACAGGCAAACAAAGTAAAAAGTTCAGGGATCTTTATGTTAAGTTTTCACATGGCAACTAAAATGTTACTGGATAGATAGATGGATGGCTGGATAATATCAAACATACACTTTCTAAGTTGGAGATCAGGTAACAACTTTGCAAAATCATTTCCTCCCTTATCATATAATGAGCAAAACGTTTATACTGCAGTGTACCTTTCTTGACTGGTGTTTCCTTCTTTTCTTCTGCTGGAGGCTTTCCCTGCTGCTTAAGCTGAGCAAAAGGATCCAAACCCCCAAACATTGACACTCCTCCAACAGGACGCTTAGGTTTTACTACTTCTTCTCTGGGTTTCACTGTGTCCTCTTCATTTTGCTATAGTCACAGTATGTGAAATATTTCAAATACTTAAAACTCACACAGTAATCAATTCAGGATCAAAGGTTGACTGATGGCTGTTTAATAGCATATAAGCACTTTGAAGGTTATATTGGGTCAAGGTAATGGGAGTTAAGTGTGTATGTATATGTTTCATTATAATTTAACAGCACATCTGCACAAACATGGCTATACAGTGCTAAGCAAGATTTGGCATTAACAGATATAAATGAAATGCTAACTGAATTAAGTTACTAAAATATGACATAAAAAAGATAAATCCATTATAGGGCCAAAAAAAATGTGTTAAATACAAAGTCTATTTTTTTAAATAAAAATTGCACACTGTGAAAAAAGAGAGTAAGACCTGTCTCCATTGGTCACCTATTATGCAGGAAGATGTTATTCTACATCCCTAATCCTGAAAGAAGTGGTAGTAACATACCCTGCCCTGATACACACCAGCTGGTCTGGGCAGAATTCATACACTATTCTGGTCATGAATCCAGTACATAAACCACTTAACCAGTCCAACTTCTGAATGAACAAGAAACCCAGACAATCTAGGATGTAGTTTCTAGATAACCATCATAAATACTGGTTTGTGTTGAACTGAACCTAATTAGTGCTCTTCCAGTAAAACATATCTGGAACTTAAGGATGACACTTTTCATGTGGGGTACTCACCAACAGATACAATTTAGAATTTCAACATTAACTCTATCAAAATACCCTCACATACATTTTTCGAAAACTGCCTTCCCTGGGTCCCAGGTATGTTTAAATGAACAGCCCTTAATTACGTTTTTAAAGGTAGACACTTTCCTATAATAGTAATATACTGAGGCACATATATGTGCCAAAATTAAAAAATATAAGTTTAGAACTTAGACTTATAATCCTACAAATCATACAAAGAACACAGCTGTTCAACCACCTATGTGTATATAGATAGATGTATTGTGAGGATAAAATTCTCAGTTACAGTGGATACCATGGCAAGTCTATGTGGCACAAAGAATATTAAATTTAAATACAGCAGAAAATTTTGGACTCAAAAAAGCTTTCAATTATGATGCAAAAGAAAGCTTAAATTTAAACTCACTAATTAATACTTTGTTGAATTCATTGCTGTATCCCTTAAATTTCAAATCATTCATTTATACTAGATCTCTTCAATTCCTTTGCTGATTTGCCTATATTGGTATATACATACTGTATTAACTTAATCTATCTGTCGAGTCCCTTAAGATTAAACTCATCGAATCATACTGTATTACTTAAATTTAACCTGCTGAATTACTTATATTTAAACTCATACACTCATACTGTATCTCTTCATTTGATCTCATTTGTATTGTATCACTTTAATTCATTAGCCATGTCCCTATATTTCAACTCATTCAATTATACTCAATTACTTGAATTCAAGTGTTGAATCCACTATATTTAAACTCAATGATTCATACTAGGTCTCCTGAATTCATTTGACAAGTTCCCTTATATTTATATTCACACTTACATTCACTCAAACTTGTATATCTTGAATTTAGTTGCCTGGTCACTTATTTTTTTAACTCATTCATGGATACTATATCTCTTAAATTCATCTGCGTTGATATTACATTTAAACTCATTCAATGACACTAGATCTTTTGAATTTATCTGCTTGGACCCTTATATTAAAACTCATTCATTGATGCTAGATCTCTTAAATTCATTTGCCAAATCCCTTATTGGCAACTCAGACAACAGTACTATAACTAGATTATGGTTGCTGATAGATCAGAAACAGGCAAGTGGTATAAACAAGGGAAGCAACTATGTGATTTTGTTAGCTACACACCTTCTGACCTGCTGGTTGTTCATCGGCAGACACTGTTATAGTGACACCGGACACTGTAATTGTGTCCTGAAATTAGAAAGTACCTTAAAATCAGTCTCTTCCTCATTTTTACTTATATATGGTCAATGAGCTCTCATTAGGAACATATTATATTTAATTATCACTTTCAAAAAGTTGACGATCTACTTGTAAGAAATCAGAAAATACCACATTCATCAGAGACACATCCAAAACTTTTAAAATACCAATCAGTAGTAAATACATTCTAAGGGCAAGGTCTTGCATACTATCTGCCTGGAATATGGAACCAACTATTCATCCAGTCAGCCAGCACATTCTCACACCTTCAATACTTACAATACTGATGATTCAACCATTGAGTTTTTTTATTTGTGGCTCATCCATTGTGAAGACACACTGACTTGATTATGGGACAACCCTATGGTGTGCAACAGATCACATCAATGCTGGGACAATCCCTACCAATGTGACAAATCACATCAATGCTGGGACAATCCTACCAATGTGACAGATCACATCAATGCTGGGACAATCCCGACCAATGTGACAGATCACATCAATGATGGGACAATCCTTACAGTGTATAAGAGATAATCTTGATGATGGGACAACCCTCCAGTATGTGACATATCAACTCGATGATGGGACAACCAATAGGGTGTGTGACATACCACTTCGATGATGGGACAACCCCTAGGGTGTGTGACATAACACCTTGATGATGGGACAAACCCTAGCACTGTATATATCACAATAAGTACAAACATTATCAAAATCAGCAAAATATTTACATTCAGATCACTGTGTTAACTTGAAAAATGGCAAATATGTCAAATGGTTCCAAAGTTATGCTCACTACACTACCAGCCCAGTACCAACTTATGATCGATTTAGTATAGAAAGTTGGACAGACCAACAGTTGGATAGAGTAGGTACAATCAAGCTCAAATACACAAGACCTTAAAGGCTTTGGTAAATCACTTACAGTTTTTAGTTGTGATCCAAATAAATCATCCACTGGGCTGGGTTTTGACTCTTTGACTGGTTCCTTCTTGGGAAGAGGTTTAGGCAGCGAACCAAACAAATCATCCACTGGACTGGGTTTTGATTCCTTGACTGGTTCCTTTCTGGGAGGAGGTTTAGACTGTGAACCAAACAAATCATCCACTGGACTTGGTTTTGACTCTTTGACTGGTTCCTTCTTTGGAGGAGGTTTAGGCGGTGAACCAAACAAATCATCAACTAGACTGGGTTTTGACTCCTTTCTTGGAGGAGGTTTAGGCTGTGAACCAAACAAATCATCGACTGGACTGGATCTGGATTCTTTTGGTACTTGTTTGGATGGAGGTTTCGATTGTGAATTGAACAAGTCATCATCAAAACTGGGTTTGGATTCCTTGACAAGCTCTTTTTTGGATGGTGGTTTGGATCCAAGCAAATCAGCCTTATCATTTTCATCATCACCAAACAAAGGATCTGTGGGTGCATGTATTATCAACATAATTGTATATACAATTGCAATAAAAGTGAAACAAAATATAAATGGTGCTCACATTTAATGCAATCATGTCACAGTTATAGTATTCAATTATAAGCATTGCTATTAACGGGGAAGGTGACTGTTAACATCAAATCAACAAAACATAAAACAGTATATCATTTTTTTCTGAAAGTTTGAATCATCAGTACAAATTTATTACAATCAGCATCAAAATGATGTTTCTTTATTAGTTGATTTGTATAAGGCTTAAAAGTAAAACAGCAATGTTTACTTATGAAATTACAAAAACTATGGCATAATTCTGTGAATATTGCACAAATTAATGAACCTTTTCAAAATCATGATGAATATTCACCCTCATGACCAATCTATTTCAAGCTTTAGAAAAATAGTGAACAGTGATAACTTGCAGCAAAGCAGTTACATTTTATCAGTTTTGAGGTCACATAAATCATAATGAATTACAGATGCAACAAGTGGAATCTTCCAATTTATGCCGAGAATTGGAGTCACTGTTCTTAACACTATCAAACTTTTTCTCTAGCGGAGACAGTGACCACTTAACTATTATTATTCTGTACATGTTTACTTTCCATTCCTATCAATACAACATTATCCTGTTGATTATATTCTCATTCCAAAATATACAGGCAGATATTGATTACAATTTTACTAAAAATGTTGGTGGACAATTGAATAGATTTATCTGCAGCAACATAACAGCAACTATACTAATAAATGGACAGAAATAAAGGATACAAACTATGACAACAAATTTGTCCTTTTATACAAGACAAAATCTACTCAAATTATAAACCTTTACAAAGTAAATCATTGTGGCATTTTGTAAACAGTTTTATTGACAAGACGTGTTGCAAGGTTCAATGTCTTTTTCTAAGATTTGCATACCTATGGGCTTTTTCTTTAGCACTGGACTTTTTTTAGGCTCTTCTTTATGAGCTGGTTCTTCCGATTTCTTGGCTGGTGGAGCAAATGGGTTGATACCACCAAACATAGACACTCCCCCCACTGGCTTCTTGGGTTTCACTATTTCCTCCACCTTTTCATCCTTCTGAAGTTACAGTGTCAAGATACTGTTAAATTTACCCTGTGTTCACAAAACTCCTCAACATCAGTACACATTCACAGTAAAGCAATAATATCAATTCACACAGTAAACAATGACCTAAGTAAACACTGACAGTAAAACGAATTCTTCTATACGCACTCACAGTAAAATTATAACATTAGTATACACTCACAGCAAAACAATGACTTCAATACACACAGTAAAAGATTGACTTCGGTACACAGCAAAACAATGACTTCAGTACAAACAGTAAAACAATGACTTCAGTACACACAGTAAACAATGATTTCAGTAAACACTCACAGCAATCAGTACACAATCATAATAAAATTATAATATTAGTACACACTCACAACAAAACAATGACTTCAGTACACACAGTAAAGAATGACTTCAGTACACAGCAAAACAATGACCTTAGTACAAACAGTAATTATGACTTCAGCAAACAGTCACTGCAAAACAATGACTTCAGTGCAAAGAACATTACACAATAAAACAATAACAGCACAAACTCACAACAAAACAATGTCAAAAGTGTACACTCACAATACAATAATATTAGTACACACAATAAAACAATAGCAGCACACAGAAGGAAACAATAGCAGTACACACTCAAATTAAAACACTAACTTACAAGAAGTCAATGACTTTTGTACACATGGTAAAACAGCGACTTCAGTACACAACCACATTAAAACAATGATTTTAGTACACACAGTAAAACAATAACATCAGTACATAATAAAATGACTTCAAGAAACACTCAGTAAAACAATCACATCAGTATACATTTACTGAGAAACAATTACTGCAGTATTTACTCAAAACAAAACTATGACCTCGGTACATACTCATAATAAAAATATTTTTTTCATACATACAGTAACACAACAAATTCAGTTCAAGGAGAAAATCAATGATTTCTGTACGCAGAGAAAAATAATGATTTTGGTACAAACTTACAGTAAAACACAATAACTTTGGTACATATAATAAAACAACTGGCCATTTAAATTTTTCTGAGGTTTATCTTTTATAAAACAACTCTTTATATTTACAAAGTCTTAAACTAACACTGATGCCTTGTTTCAGTTGATGATTTCATAGAACTGTTATACTCAATATCCAAACATGTATTCTTCAGTAGTACTTGCTTTATAAAATATTTAACGTCTTTATCCATATAAGTTATTATTTTCACTGCTGTAATTGACCATGCTGGACCTTGGTCAGTATTCCCAACAGCAACTAAAGTATATGAGCAATATCCAATGAAGAAACAGCTAGCCCGAAAAAAATCAAAACTCTATCAATGTGGTTCAAATTTACATATTTATTTCTCTTTCTAAGAGTGGAAAATTATGAATGATTTAAGCTGATGATATTCAGTATAAAAACATATTAACTACTAAATGCAGATAGAACATGTTTTAATTTAATGACCAATTTGTCTGATAACACATTACTCTGTCTAAAAAGCTACCTTGGTCAATATCATATTAAATGCTAATGTCAGCATCAATACCATATTACAGATTAGACTGCAGCATATTTGCATTTCACAAGAGCAACATTGGCTTTAATTATTAATTGTTACTGCAGATCAGAGTCTACATGTTTACAGTAGGATATGCTTTCTACGCTACCTTGGTTGTCGTGCCAAACATATCATCTTCCTCCTCATCTTCTTTCTCCCCAAATAGATCAGGTGCTGCTGTTTTGGATTTTGGAGCTGGATGAGGTTCCTGATAAACAAAATACAATGTGGAATTAAGGATATATTACTTGACAGAAAATTTCATCTGACAGAAAAATGTTCATGATTTACTATTGTTTATAATTTGAATAAAGTGTTTCTAAAAACATAAATCCTTCTGTGAATTCATACCTTTGTTTGTGAATTCAAATTAGGGCAAACATACATGTCTGCATATATGGACCTATAAAAATACAAATGTGAAAATAGGTCACTGTGAGCTGTTATTAGTATAATTGAGTTACTCATCCTCAGATGCATTCATATACCAAGCATTCACACGAGTCTAAAATATGAAGAGTTTAATAATTGACACTCTAAAATGAGCCACTAACTCAGAGTGACAAAATATTTGGTATAATTGACTTACACCACTGTACATGCCTCCAGATAACCACTTTTAATACCTATTCATTGAAAGAAGGCTAAAAATATGAAGGCTGTTTATTATTGTTTTAATAGCATAGCTGGTTATATGATGATTAGAAAACACAAAGTGGCTTTCTTAAGGACACATCAAGGCAGATGAGCTCAGATGAGGATGTCTGACAAGGTATTGAAATAGTTAACCTTTAAAAGCATGGAAATAAATCAGTGAGAATTACAACAGGTATGGTCAAGTACTCTTGTTAAAATGCATTCAAATATGAAATATGAAGAGTGTATGGAAATAAGCTCAAAGCTAGGAGGAGGTAAAGTACAGATTCCCTTCTAAAAAAAACACTCAAGCATGATAATAAGATAAGATTGATCTCCTGCCATTATATATATATATATATATATATATATATATATATATATATATATATATATATATATATATATTTATGTCCCTACCCATGATAATTTCATTGACACTTATGTTGGAGGATGGGAGAGCAGTCCTATTTGCCATGGAATATTCATTGTTCACTTTATCTTTAAATCTGTGATCACAAAAAAGAGAGTGCAACCCCTTCCCCACCAATTATGCAACTCTTATTTGGGCCCAGAAAACTTAACATTTAAGACAGAAATCACTATGAAATGACAACAACTAATTTTGGAATAGTCCTTTTGAATTTCAGCTGCTTTCATTTTCAGATCAGATAAATAAACTTTTGCTCCTGACTTACTAAAGCATACATGTCCATAAAAATGATTTACTGCATGGTAAAAATTTCTGTATTTTTATGCTACATGTGGGCTTAGTTTAATATTAATTAATAAACAAGACTGATAGCTGACATATCAGATTGTGAATGCAAATTCACACACATACAGACAAGGAAAGACAATCCTGGAATACATAGTTGCTACATTGGATATTAATTTTGGTGTCATTTATGTTCTTGCCTAGACCACACATATAGACATAAATTAGGCAAGGCATTTATACAACCAACATTCTCCTCTGGATCCCTGAATGTCCATGAAGACAAAGCCCTCATTCATATCTCAGAACTGTTGATAGCCCTACCATTAAAGTTCATACACTTTCTTGGCATTGGAATTGTAGCTAATCTGTGTAGTCCTTTCCCACAGAAGCCTAAGAAGTTGAGTCTAAAACCATTGAGACCTTCACCATAAGGAGCACTGGTTACTCTGCTGTTGAGTTCAGGTAGTGAGTCTGATTATTAATGGCCACATTAATATAGGTAGTTCTGACTAAAAATCAAACTCATTTGTGAGTTTCACGAAGCAATCTCACAAAATTATTTTAATGACATTGACAAGATCTGATAAAAACTGTATCAGAAATATGAACTCTAGGTTATTCACAAGATCAGCCAATCAGATCACATCATTAATGTGTGGATGTCACTCATAACTGAACACACTAAGGTCTTAATGACATAAGTTTGCATACCAAATCTATCAAACATGATTAAATATTTAACCTCAATAGAGTGCATAAGATCAATCAGTTATAAGTCCGGCTCATTAATATACATGTTTACCACTCATGACCAAACCTATCCAATGTTTTGATGAAATACGCTTACATACCAAACTAGATCGAAACTAAAACCTCTTAGTTACTCAAACGCACAAGGAAACCAATGCAAAATCACCTCATTAGTTTGCACGAATACTGTTCATAATTGAACTCATTTGACAGCCTGATGATATAGTTTTACATACTAAATCTTATTAGAAATAAGGATTCTAGAAATTTGGTTATAATGATTTAAGCCTAAACACCAAATCTGATCAGGTCTTTAGAAATGTAGTATTAATGATATAAGCCTGCACATAAAATCTAATCAGGTCATTAGAAATGTGGTCTTAAAAATACAAGTCTACACACTTAATCTGATAATACAATAATACAATCCTACACACCAAATCTGATCAGGTCTTTAGAAATGTAGTCTACACACCAAATCTGATCAGGTCTTTAGAAATGTAGTCTACACAAGCCTACACACCAAATCTGATCAGGTCATTAGAAATGTGGTCTTAATAATACAATCCTACATACCAAATCTGAATAGGTCATTAGAAATGTGGTCTTAATAAAACAAGCCTACACACTAAATCTGAATAGGTCATTAGAAATGTGGTCTTAAAAATACTAGCCTACACACCTAATTTGATTAGGCCATTAGAAATTTGGTCTAAATAATACAAGCCTACACACCAAATCTGATCAGGTCTTTAGAAAAGTAGTCTACACAAAAAAATCTGATCAAATCATTAGAAATTTGGTCTTAATAATACAAGCCTACACACCTAATCTGATCAGGTCATTAAAAATGTGGTCTTAATAATACAAGCTTTCACACCAAATTTGATCAGGTCATTAGAAATGTGTTCTTAATAATACAAGCCTACACAGCAAATCTGAACAGGTCATTAGAAATGTGGTCTTAATAATACAAGCCTACACACCAAATCTGATCAGGTCTTTAGAAATGTAGTCTACACAAGCCTACACACCAAATCTGATCAGGTATTTATTTGTTTGTTTGTTGTTGGGCTTAACGCCATTTTTCAGCACACGATAGGCTATTCATGGCGGCCAGTATTAATGGTGGAGGAAGAAACCGGGAAATCACCGGAAAGAACCACCGACCCACGAGAAGCTACTGGCAAGCTTTCTCACATATCTACATTAGCCGAATCCTAGACTCGAACACACATAGACAGAGGTGAGATGGCAGTGATCCGTAACGGACAGCGCTTTAGACCACTCGGCCACTCGGGGCCCCCGATCAGGTCTTTATAAATGTAGTCTACACAAGCCTACACACCAAATCTGATCATTAGAAATGTGGTCTTAATAATACAAGCCTACATACCTAATCTGATCAGATCATTAGAAATGTGGCTTTAATAATACAAGCATACACACCAAATTTAATCAGGTCATAAGAAATGTGTTCTTAATAAAACAAGCCTACACAGCAAATCTGAACAGGTCATTAGAAATGTGGTCTTAATAATACAAGCCAACACACCAAATCTGATCAGGTCTTTAGAAATGTAGTCTACACAAGTCTACACACCAAATCTAATCAAATCATTAGAAATGTGGTCTTAATAATACAAGCTTACAAACCAAATCTGATCAGGTCTTTAGAAATGTGTTCTAAATAATACAAGCCTACACACCAAATTTGATCAGGTCGTTAGAAATGTGTTCTTAATAATACAAGCCAACACAGCAAATCTGAAAAGGTCATTATAAATGTGGTCTTAATAATACAAGCCTACACACCAAATCTGATCAGGTCTATAGAAATGTAGTCTACACAAGCCTACAAACCAAATCTGATGAGGTCATTAAAAATGTGGTCTGAATAATACAAGCCTACACACCAAATCTGATCAGGTCTTTAGAAATGTAGTCTACACAAGCCTACACACAAAATCTGAGCAAATGATTAGAAATGTGGTCTTAATAAAACAAGCCTAACCACCAAATCTGATCAAATGATTAAAAATGTGGTCTTAATAATACAAGCCTACACACCAAATCTGATCAGGTCATTAGAAATTTGGCTTTAATAATACAAGCCTACACACCAAATCTGATCCGGTCATTAGAAATGTGTTCTTATTAATACAGGCCTACACACCAAATCTAAGTCATTAAAAATGTGGTATAAATAATACAAGCCTACACACCAAATCTGAATAGGTCATTAGAAATGTGGCCTTAATAATACAAGCCTACACACCAAATCTGAACATATCATTAGAAATGTGGTCTTAATAATACAAGCCTACACACCAAATCTGATCAGGTCTTTAGAATTGTGGTCAAAAAAAAATACAAGCCTACACACCAAATCTGATCAGGTCATTAAAAATGTGGTCTTAATAATACAAGCCTACACACCTAATCTGAGAAGGTCTTTAGAAATGTGGTCTTAATAATACAAACCTACACACCAAATCTGATCAGGTCATTAGAAATGTGTTCTTAATAATACAAACAGACACACCAAATGTGAATAAGTCATTATAAATGTGGTCTTAATAATAAAAACCTACACACCAAATCTGATCAGGTCATTAGAAATGGGGCCTTAATAATACAAGCCTACAAACCAAATCTGATTAGGTCTTTAGAAATGTAGTCTACACAAGCCTACACACCAAATCTGATGAGGTCATTAGAAATGAGGTCTTAATAATACAAGCCTACACACCTAATCTGATCAGGTCATTAAAATGTGGTCTTAATAAAACAAGCCTACACACCATATCTGATCAGGTCATAAAAATGTGGTCTTAACAATACAAGCCTACACATCAAATCTGATAATGTCATTAAAATGTGGTCTTAATAATACAAGACTACACACCAAATCTGATCAAGTCTTTAGAAATGTGGCCTTAATAATACAAGCCTACACACCAAATCGGATCAAATCATTAGAAATGTGGTCTTAATAATACAAGCCTACACACCAAATCTGATCAGGTCATTAGAAATGTGTTCTTAATAGAACAAGCCTACACACCAAATCTGATCAGGTCATTAAAATATGGTCTTAATAATACAAGCCTACACACCAAATCTGATCAGGTCATTAAAATGTGGTCTTAATAATACAAGACTAAACACCAAATCTGATCAGGTCATTAAAATATGATCTTAATAATACAGGCCTAGACTACAAATCTGATCAGGTCATTAAAATGAGGTTTTATTAATACAAGCCTTCACACCAAATCTGATCAGGGCTTTAGAAATGTGGTCTTAATAATACAAGCCTACACACCAAATCTGATCAGGTCATTAGAAATGTGGTCTTAATAATACAAGCCTACACACCAAATCTGATCAGGTCATTAAAATGTGGTCTTAATAATACAAGCCTACACACCAATTCTGACCAGGTAATTAAAATGTGGTCTTAATAATACAAGCCTACACACCAAATCTGATCAGGACTTTAGAAATGTATACTACACAAGCCTACACACCAAATCTGATCAGGTCATTAGAAATTTGGTCTTAATAATACAAGCCTACACACCAAATCTGATCAGGTCATTAGAAATGTGGTCTTAATAATACATTCCTACAAACCAAATCTGATCAGGTCTTTAGAAATGTAGTCTACACAAGCCTACACACCAAAATTTGATCAGGTCATTAGAAGTGTGGTTTTAATAATAAAAGCCAACACAGCAAATCTGATCAGGTCATTAAAATGTGGTCTAAATAATACAAGCCTACAAACCAAATCTGATCAGGTCTTTAGAAATGTAGTCTACACAAGCCTACACACCAAACCTTATGAGATCATTATAAATGTGGTCTTAATAATACAAGCCTACACACCAAATCTGATCAGGTCATTAAAATGTGGTCTTAATAATACAAGCCAACACACCAAATCTAATCAGGTCATTAAAATGTGGTCTTAATAATACAAGCCTACACACCAAATCTGATCAGGTCTTTAGAAATGTGGCCTTAATAATACAAGCCTACACAGCAAATCTGATTAGGTCATTAAAACGTGGTCTTAATAATACAAGGATACAAACCAAATCTTATCAGGTCATTAGAAATGTGGTCTTAAAAACACAAGCCTACACACAAAACCTGATCAGGTCATTAGAAATGTGGTCTTAATAATACAAGCCTACACACCAAATCTGATCAGGTCATTAAAATGTGGTCTTAGTAATACAAGCCTACACACCAAATCTGATCAGGTCTTTAGAAATGTAGTCTACACAAGCCTACACACCAAATCTGATCAGGTCATTAAAATGTGGTCTTAATAATACAAGCGTACAAACCAAATCTTATCAGGTCATTAGAAATTTTGTCTTAATAATACAAGCCTACACACCAAATCTGATCAAGTCAATAGAAATGTGGTCTTAATAATACAAACCTACACACCAAATCTAATCAGGTCATTAAAATGTGGTCTTAATAATACAAGCCTACACACCAAATCTAATAAGGTCATTAAAATGTGGTCTTAATATTACAAGCCTACACACCAAATCTGATCAGGTCATTAAAATGTGGTCTTAATAATACAAGCCTACACGGCAAATCTGATCAGGTCAATAGAAATGTGGTCTTAATAATACAAGCCTACACACCAAATCTGATCAGGTCATTAGAAATGTGGTCTTTATAATACATGCCTACACACCAAATCTGATCAGGTCATTAAAATGTGGTCTTAATAATACAAGCCTACACACCAAATCTGATCAGGTCATTAAAATGTGGTCTTAATAATACAAGCCTACACACCAAATCTGATTAGCTCATTACAAGTGTGGTCTTAATAATACAAGCCTACACACCAAATCTGATCAGGTCATTAAAATGTGGTCTTAATAAAACAAGCGTACACATCAAACCTGATCATGTCATTAAAATGTGGTCTTAATAATACAAGACTACACACCAAATCTGATCAGGTCATTAAAATGTGGTTTTAATAATACAAGCCTACACACCAAATTTGATTAGGTCATTAGAAATGTTGTCTTAATAATACAAGCCTACACACCAAATCTGATCAGGTCATTAAAATGTGGTCTCAATAATACAAGCCTACACACCAAACCTGATCAGGTCATTTAAATGTGGTCTTAATAATACAAGCCTACACACCAAATCTGATCAGGTCATTAAAATGTGGTCTTAATAATACAAGCCTACACACCAAATTTGATTAGGTCATTAGAAATGTGGTCTTAATAATACAAGCCTACACACCAAATCTGATCAGGTCATTAAAATGTGGTCTTAATAATACAAGCCTACACACCAAAACTTGAGGAAGTCATTAAAATGTGGTCTTAATAATACAAGCCTACACACCAAATCTGATCAGGTCATCAGAAATGTGGTCTTAATAATACATGCCTACACACCAAATCTGATCATTTCATTAAAATGTAGTCTTAATAATACAAGCCTACACACCAATTCTGATCAGATCATTAAAATTTGGTCTTAATAATACAAGCCTACACATCAAATCTGATCAGGTCATTAGAAATGTGGTCTTAATAACACAAGCCTACACACCAAACCTGATCAGGTCATTAGAAATGTGGTCTTAATAATACAAGCCTACACACCAAATCTGATCATGTCATTAAAATGTAGTCTTAATAATACAAGCCTACACACCAATTCTGATCAGGTCATTAAAATGTGGTCTTAATAATACAAGCCTACACATCCAATCTGATCAGGTCATTAGAAATGTGGTCTTAATAACACAAGCCTACACACCAAACCTTATCAGGTCATTAGAAATGTGGTCTTAATAATACAAGACTACACACCAAATCTGATCATGTCATTAAAATGTAGTCTTAATAATACAAGCCTACACACCATATCTGATCAGGTCATTAAAATGTGGTCTTAATAATACAAGCCTACACACCAAATCTTATCAGGTCATTAAAATGTGGGCTTAATAATACAAGCCTACACACCAAATCTTATCAGGTCATTAAAATGTGGGCTTAATAATACAAGCCTACACACCAAATCTGATCAATATTGCATCAGAAATATGGCCTATATGGCCACTTGTAAACAACTGAGATCCTCACCCAAGGTAACAATTAAGGTTAAGTTGCAACCTTTTCATGATATATGCTTACATATCAAATCTGATCAAAAGTTTACTAGAAATATGGTCTCCAGAGTGTTCATAGAGATCAGTTTTAAGATTTTCCCGTTGATAAATATGAATGTTAACTCATATTTGAATTTATAATGAGATCTTGATAATATAAACTACACAGCAAATTGTATACATATTAGATCAGAATTATGTCCTGAAGTGTTCACTAGCTCAAACAATCAGAAACAAAATTACTTCATTAATATATGTGTCTGTCACTCCTAACTGTAATTCATACGAATCTTGATATAAACTTATATAATAAATCTAATCATATTGAAAGTATATAGTGTGTTCACAAAAGTTACTGACTGGGAGACCATGTACAATGCATACATAATCATACCAGTCCACTTGGTCATTGCTCATTTGAGCTATATCAGAAAATATCACTTTGCTAAAATGATATTCAAAAATATTACCAAGTTATTTTAATATTAATAATACACTAATAAATCAAATTTCATAAATTCTAATTTATTAATAAAAGAAAGATACTTCACAAACTGCAAAAATACCTGAGTCTCCTTTCTTATTCAAGTTTGGAGACAAAACAAGGTTCCATGCTGGGATTGTGGAAGTCACCTGACAGACATCAAATACCTGACGTGACTGATAACAGTAGATACCATAGTGTTCCTGGTAAAAATAACTTACAACAGGAGTTACTTTCTCCTTGGGTTTAACAGCTGATGACCCCTTTTGACCTCCAAACAGATCCACTTCAGGGGACTCTTCCTGGTCCTGGAAAAATCCCTCCTCATCAAAGAGGTTCCTCCCTGATTTACTCCTAGGCTTGCTCTGAAGGTACAACACATGCACATAAAGAGTACTATTAATATTGATATGAGCACTATTAATAACCATAAGTGTTAATATTCTAAAGAGCACTATTAATATTCATAAAGAATACTATTAACAGCCATAAAGAGCACTATTATTATCCATAAAGAGCACTATTAATAGTCATAAAAAGCACTATTAATAGCCATATAGTACTATTGATATCCATAAAGAGCACTACTAATAGTCAAAAAAAGCACTATTAATAGCCATATAGTACTATTGATATCCATAAAGATCACTACTAAGTCATAAAAAGCACTATTAATAGCCATATAGTACTATTGATATCCATAAAGAGCACTACTAATAGTCAAAAAAAGCACTATTAATAGCCATATAGTACTATTGATATCCATAAAGATCACTACTAATAGTCATAAAAAGCACTATTAATAGCCATATAGTACTATTGATATCCATAAAGATCACTACTAATAATCATAAAAAGCATTATTAATAGCCATTTAGTACTATTGATATCCATAAAGATCACTACAAATAGTCATAAAAAGCACTATTAATAGCCATATAGTACTACTGATATCCATAAAGAGCACTATTAATAGTCATAAAAAGCACTATTAATAGCCATATAGTACTATTGATATCCATAAAGAGCACTACTAACAGTCAAAAAAAGCACTATTAATAGCCATATAGTACTATTGATATCCATAAAGATCACTACTAAGTCATAAAAAGCACTACTAATAGCCATATAGTACTATTGATATCCATAAAGAGCACTACTAATAGTCAAAAAAAGCACTATTAATAGCCATATAGTACTATTGATATCCATAAAGATCACTACTAATAGTCATAAAAAGCACTATTAATAGCCATATAGTACTATTGATATCCATAAAGATCACTACTAATAATCATAAAAAGCATTATTAATAGCCATTTAGTACTATTGATATCCATAAAGATCACTACAAATAGTCATAAAAAGCACTATTAATAGCCATATAGTACTACTGATATCCATAAAGAGCACTATTAATAGTCATAAAAAGCACTATTAATAGCCATATAGTACTATTGATATCCATAAAGATCACTACTAATAGCCATAAAAAGCACTATTAATAGCCATATAGTACTATTGATATCCATAAAGATCACTACTAATAGTCATAAAAAGCACTATTAATAGCCATATAGTACAATTGATATCCATAAAGAGCACTATTAATATCCATAGAGTACCCATATTATCCATAAAGAGTACAATTAATATCCAAATCCTTTTTACTGTGATTTACTCCAAAGCTTGCAGTGTGGGTACAAAGTTTCAGCAAGCTCATAGTTCATTTAGCAAGAAAACTAATTTTCACAAAAATATTATTCTTAGTAACATTTCCCTGAAAAGACAATTGGACAAGTTTGTAAATGTGAATAACTATCAAAATAATCCATCTACAATTTCATAAGCACTTTGTCAATCAATACATGTTATATCAATAAGTAAACACATGGAATTGTTGCTTTTACTCTAATATTTGTAAACTGTCTACTATTACATCCTAATTCTGTTTGCAATTCATACCATGTGTTGCTTTTTGTATGTCATGAAACAAACATTCTATTCTTTCTATATGTTGTATTAAGATAACTTACTATGTTAAGATGTAACCATACACTGCTTTCATTGAGGCACGGTATACCTACCATAAAGTTGGACTACATTACCTATATAATTACAGAATGCAAGCTATACATTATCAGATTAACATTAATAAAGACCTGGGCAAGTATCAATTAATTTCAAACAAAGAAATGTTATAATAATCAAACAATTTCATCTACTGTATAGGATACCATGACACAAAATTATATATTTCTACTAATGGCATGGAAGGTTTATAAAAGACAGTAACCCTCCAAAATACCATAAAATTAAAACTACATGTAATCTGCAATTATGATTCAGTTTAGTATTGAGATGAAATCAAGACCTTGGACAGGTGTGTTAATGTACCCAAAAACTAAAATTACATCGTAACTTTAGATTTCAACATAATACAGCTACTTTTATCCAGATTTTAAAAGAATCATTTGAAGAAATTAATAAACATTAGCTCGCTACTGACATTCTGCCATTTCTCATCTGCAATCAGTTTTCATAATAGATTTGAAAGGAACTTAAAGGATTGTGAATGATATCCCAAAGAATCCTAAATGTTCAATCACAGGTAAAAAAATACAGAATACTCCCAAATGAATTCCAAGTCTTGAAAGTACTGATCTACCAAACGTTTTGAATGAGTTGATGTACTAATAGTCTTCATGTATGACAATGGTATAATCCAGAATGATTTTGAATGATTTCCCAATAATCCCAAAACAGAGTTTTAGTTCAAAACAACAATGAGCAGTTTGTAGTTTCAATGAATGAATATATGGTTCCTCTCAAATTATATCAGAACACAACTAAAAGCGATTCCTCAAAATAAACTTAAGACAGTAATGATTGTCTTTATAACAATCCCATATAAAAACCATAAGAGATGATGCTGTGGATCACAATTTCAGTCCCACAACATTCTAAATTCACAAATGAAGCTAGATCTTGATTAGCAACCTATTTATAACTTACAAATATGACAGAAAACAAGAGAATAGTAATGTACGCCAAATTTCAATCCTCAAATATGCCCAAAATTAAAACTCACAATACAATAGTCAAAAAGGCACATTATAACAGATGCGGAGCAGGGTATGTGCATAGGATGTTGTTGTTGTCGTCATATGATTATACATTGTAACCAGTAAGAATGTTAGAGGAAGAATCCTTGGAAAAACCTGGAAAGAACTACCAACCCACAAGAAGTGACTGGCAGGCTTTCTCATAAACTCATGTTAGCCAAGCCTGAGACTCAAACCAGCACAGAAAGAAGTGAGATGAAAGTGATCTGGAAAAGTGAGTGCTCTAGCCTACTCAGCCTTTTCGGGTTTCTATGTTAAAACAATAAAAAATTTAAAGAAATGCAACAAATCACAACCATTAATTTTGACTGATTGAAATTGACGAGATGCTTATAAAAGGAGACTATGACTAAAAACATGAATATATGTATTTGATTATGTGTAACATATGTAATACAAAAATGATATTTTATGCTAGCCTTCATAATCTCAATTTAAATTTGTAATCATACCTATCTCAATACAGTGTTCTTTAAATTTGAATGTAGTTAGAGATGCTAAAAGATACCAGTTATCTGCTGATCTGCAAATTTTCGCTCCTATTTATAATCATTGGAAAATAGTCATGTGATGCAATTTTATGTATCAACGCCATTGAATACAGCAAGAATATTGCAGTTATCGCGAATCACTTTGGAATTTGAGTATATCGTTGAGTGACATATATCACGTCAGTGTTTTTATGCCTACCTCGGGAAAAAAATATTCTAGCAGGGTTCTTTTGATTATCTAACATTACATCATCGTACACTACAAGATTGTTTATGTCTCCATCGAGATCTTCTACTGATGGTGCATCATCAATATCAGTAATAAAGTCGATTACACTTTCACCTTTAATTTCTGATGCTTTTCATTATAATCTTTTAGCACTTCATAGCACCGTTGATCATCTACGGATGGGGCAACTAAATATAATTTATCCCACTTCATAAATCGCATTATCAAATTAAGCAGTAATTGTGTTTTGCCTGATCCAGATGGTCCGATTATAATGGCACGGACAGAATTCGGAAGCGCTGCGTGGTGTTTTACCGGTTCTCTTCTTTTAGTCGCTGAAAAAATCAATTATATTCATAACGCTATATATAAATTATGGATCTATATTGTGTTAAGTGTAAACAGCGTACTGATTCAACCGATCAGACAACCATTACAACTAAAAACAATAGACTAGCGCTTACTGGTAAGTGTGTAACATGTGGTACAAAAAAAATTTAGATTTTTAAAAAAAGCAACTCGGAGGTGATATTGCCGCAAAACTTGGAAAACTCCCCGGAACCCCCATGGGCAAAATACCCCGGAGAAAAAACACCTTCCAGGATATAGCTACTGTGGTCCCGGAACGAGATTAGATATCAGACTTGATGATCAAAATCAGCCCCGGCCTGGTGAGTATCCGATAAATGCTATTGATAAGGCATGTCATGCTCATGATGTTGCATATAAAAGCAATAATTTGCAACAAAGACATATCGCGGATGTAAAATTAATTCATGCCTTAAATGCTATTCCCGATAAATCCTTCAAAGAAAAATTGGCTTCATGGTTGGTCAAATCAGCTATGAAAGGCAAATTAGTGTTAGGTGCTGGTAATTGAAAACACCAGTGTTTTTATAGTATGGAATCTATTTATTATTCTCCGAAAGGATACTGGAGGGGTAAAGCAGCAATCAGTAAACTCGCTAACGCTGCAAAAGTGAAAAATCCACTGCAAAAGATTGGTTATCCAAACAAGCTATATGGCAAATTTATCTACCACCGCCTAAACAAATTAATTATTCTCATTTTGATGTTACCGTACCCAATGAAGTTCATCAGGCAGATTTATTGTTTTTACCACATGACCATGGTTACAAATACGCGCTAACTGTAGTTGATATTGCGAGTCGATTTAAACAAGCAGAACCATTGAAAACAAAGTCAGCTTCTGAAGTCGCTTCTGCATTTGAAAGGATTTATCGACGAGGTCCTCTAAGATGGCCAAATCTATTACAAGTTGATCCTGGCAAAGAGTTTCAAGGTGCTGTTCTATCAACAATGAAAACTCATAGTGTTACAATACGACGGGGGCATACTGCGTTACATCGTGATCAGGCAATTGTAGAACGATTTAATCGAACTCTTGCAGAACGGTTATTTGGATATCAATATGCAAAAGAATTCATCCAAGAAAAACGATCTCGTGAATGGGTCCAAAGGTTACCGAGTGTAGTTGCAGCGTTAAATAATGAGATTACTCGAACTATTAATATGAAACCAAATATTGCAATAAAAAAAGAATATATTCCCGAACAACCGCAGCGGGTTAGCACTCAGCCACTTCTCGGTGATGTTACTGTGAGATATTTATACGAACCAGGAGAGCTTGAAGGCGGTAAAAGAAGAGCTACTGATCCTATATGGAGTGTTACTACGCATAAAATTTCAACTATATACGCGATCAACTGGTAGACCTCCAATCTACAGATTGGATTCAACTGCACCTCAGCGTGGTTTTACACGCGAACAACTACAAGTCATTCCGGACGATACTCAATTACCGCCACATGGTCTTAACTAGCTCCGTTACGTCTATACACTCAAGACAGGTCAACATCACATTGTTTCTGACATGACCAAGACTGTTATTTTTTCTGTCTACGGTGAATTGTCGAGGGTCTTTATCCGAATACTGCCAGTGCATTATACAATTGCAACTGGCGCAGTGATTATTCTGTTGTTCTTTTAATGCGATTATTACTTCAGCATCAATATCAAATTCTCGTTGTTTTTTTTTGTCCTGCTGTTTGTAGCCAGAGAGTTTTTTATTAATGATGCTAATATCAGTGTTATCATCGTTTGCATTAAAATCATCATCGAAAACAATCCTTCGTAGTTGATTTATTCGTCGTACTCTGGACACTGCGAGATAGACTAAATTTGACCATTCAATGCGATTATCAACTATCCAAACAATTGTATCCGTGATGGTCAATCCTTGTGACGAGTGTATTGTTGTTACATAACCAAGCGTCCATGGTGATTTATCAGCGCATAATGCATCTTCTACAGTATTGATATCAACTAGCACAATATCATTTAACACTAGAATCTGTTTCTCCGTCTGGCCTGGAATTTCAACTTCAATATTCTGCTTTCGTGTATCCAATGGTCTATAACACAACGGCACTGGAAACGTTGGGAATTTTTTCTTGTGTAGCTCAAACAACTTTTTCTGAAGTGCGTCTCTGACTATCTTTCTACTTGCTACTACAAAATCATTTGGTTTCCATGTTTCCCAAAAATCATTCAAAGGTGTTTCAGAAATTATTTCACGCGCTACTTCACATTGAATTCTATCGGGTTGTAATCTAATTAGTTTTTAAACTCACGTAACTGCTCATCGAGTGCTCTATAGTCAGTATCAATTTCTTCGTAATAATCAACAAATCCTTTTAACCAATTATGTGGACTTCTACCAACAAATGGTGGTGGTTGACCATGATCGCCGCACAATATAATTTTTGTATTTTTGCAATAACCAATCAAGAAACATTTTTAATACATCTTCTGAAACAGTACATGCTTCATCCCAAATAATAACCGCTGGAATAAATTTCTCACCCATTCGCTCAGGAGTCCAAGCATCGCCTTGTATCGAAAAAAACTATGATACGTGCAAGCTTCAACATTTCGTTGTTTGATCTCTCTCGCTAGTCTATGGGTTGGTGTGAGTACAATCATGGACGTTCTCTCTCGATATAATTCTATCGCACGTGTTGTCTTTCCAGATCCACCACAACCGTTTAAATAAACTGTTTTATATCTACAAATTGGATCTGATATCGGTGGTGCTTTAGACATAGATTTTTTCACTGATAGAATTATCGTTCTTCAGGTAACTACTTTTAATCTCAACGTCTGCTGATTCAGAATAATCGCGTTGTGTATTTCTTGTTTAATTCGCCATGTTCCCCAAGTCTCTTCGCTATTAGTAAATTTAGTTATCTCTTTGATATATTTTTTATCGACATACATTGAATCAATTGCAACTCTGACTGCTATACTAGGAAATCTATTTATCATTGCAAATAAATTGATAGATGCATAACCCAGCATAGAAGCTCTCAAATGTAGATATGCAGAGCTTTCTCCATCACTGTAAGTAACAATTCTACCTAACTTTGTTTTATTGGACAAGAAGGCTGTTTTACAATTTGCGTATCTATTTTTCTCTACTGCATCTTTAATAACGAAGTCGTATTCGGCATCATCTATAATCAATCGTGAGGAGTGTTTTTTAAAGTTAAATTTTTTCCACCTTGTGTAAATTTACCGATTATTCTTCGGCCGAGATCCTTTGCTTCATTATTTCGTTGATTAAATATTTTTTTTTGACCATTCAATGATGTACTCCTCGTCAGCATCAATATGTTTTCTAGACTTATCGATTATACTATCAAGACATTCTGGTTCTGGTAACCAGACATTGGTTTGTTTTCGATATGAGATAATCGCTTCGCTGACAATCAACGAAACTAACACTTTACAATCAATCATATATCGCAATAACACTATTGGTAACCACATCCTTTCAGCCATGTGTCTACCAATCCAAACATAACAACACGGATGAAGTCCTTCAGCGAATTCAAATGATACTACGCAAGCAAAACCGGTCAAATCAAAATCAGGCAGTGGTCCATTAATAGCAACGCGAGTCATTTCATGTGTGGGATGTCCAAACCGTTTAAAATACTCACCAGCGAATCCATATCCTAGAAAACTTCCTGGATAACAGGCAACGATATCAACTGATATCATACTCTCACGATTGTACTTAACGTTCCATAGACCGCCATGATAATATTCCAAACAGCTGGATTGAACATCCTGTAAAAACTCTTTTCGTGTTGGTTTCCAATTATTTTTCTTTCTTGCAAAATGAGCTGCAACTGATGGAATTGTAAAACAATTTGTAAGTAACTGTTCGTAATCTTCGGATTTTTCATTAAAAACGCTAGCGTTTTCACTGAGACTTATTGCTAGATTTTTTCATCCTATTATGTAGACTTTCACTACGATATAATTCACCGTTAGGTTTCACAAATTGATTGAATTGACATTCTTCATCTTCAAAACTATGAAGTAGCCATACTGATACAGGGTCGTTTTTACACAAACTAGCAATAGCATCGAATAATCTTTCTTCAGTGAGAATACCATCCTTGATGAATTCTTCTGGGATATACTTCACTGTTCTTTAACGCGGGAATATTGTAACCGCGGATGTCCATGCGTGTTTGTTATGATCAATAATTTTGATTGGAGCTCCGTTTTTATTGTATTTCGATTCGTATAATACTTCGCCAGTTATCGTTAAAACGGTTATCGGAAATCTCAACGACTTTTCCAATCTAGCTATATCGGAAATAGTTGCTCCGTTCTCTTTCACTGTTAGCTCCCATTCATCTATTTTTTTATGTCTTAGATCGGTTAATTTATTCCCACGGAGTGCATTTGTAAAATGTTCTAAGACTCTTTTTGCCACACAGTTGAGTGGCTTTTCCGCTGACGTTGACTGTTTCATTGGTGCTAGTTTTCCAATGTCAGGGTTATTTAACGGATACATCCCATAAACGACTGCTGTTTCTGGATACGCTTTTTCATAGTATGGTTTATCAATTCCAGTTAACAGCCCTGGTCTGGAATAACGGCTAACAATGACTGATGTCCCATCTTTGAGAATTGGAACAAATTTGTCTCTTATAATATATTCGCCCGATTCTAATTTGATAATGAATTTCACTCTGATAAAATACCGTTTATTGCCAAGTTGTGATAGTATCATAGCTGCTGTTTCATCATTCATTCTAGCATCAACAACACCATCAATTCTAAATGTTGACCAGTGTGTGTGATGCATCATCCTGTTTAAACTCATGAACACAATCTCGTATTTTTCTAATCAGAATTCTATTAGTTATTCTCTCTTTTGGTACGTCTTCGAGAGTTCTATCAAGATTGAATTTAATATTTTTCCGAGGCTTGATTGCCGATAATCTCTTGAATTCTTCATTCATATAAATAAGACAAGTATTTAAATAGAAAAGTTTGTTTATATATAATGAATCACTGCAAATGGCTTATGATCGGATCAGTAACCCCATGCAATAAATCGTGTAGAGGTGAATTCTGTGGATATCACTTACAGAGTGTCAGAAATAATTCGACAGGCCCGTCCCCATGCATAAATTGTGGGGTGGGTGTGAGAGGAAAATCACAATTATGTATCAATTGTGGGGGTAAGCGGTTTAGAGAATTGAAACGTTATTATGATAAACGAATAAAAAACGCCATCATTGACCCTAACCATGACTCTGTCAAAGACAAAATCATAAAAACCCCTCAAGACTACATTAATAGATTTATAATTAAAGCAAATAATGAATTAGACAAATAGTATTATTATATATAAATGGAGCAAGAATTCAGACCACATCCAATACTCGTTAATTATGAAATATCTCGTAATGGTGTTGTTAGACACTGTAGACTAAAGAAACCAATTGGTTTTGTTAATAATCAGGGATACTTGCAATTTACTGCTGGAGGAAAGGGATATCTCTGTCATAGGGCAGTCTTTGAGTGTTATATGGGACCGATTAAAGATGGCTGTGTTATTGATCACATTGATTCTAATATTCAAAATAACGCGATTTCCAATTTACAGTGTATTTCTCAAAGAGAGAATATAAAAAAAGGAAAGACAGGGACTTGTAAGTCAGTTGGAAAGAGACCAGTACAGTCATTTGATACAACGACGAATGAAGAAAGAGTTTTTCATTCAATGAATGCTGCGGGAAAATATTTTGGAATATGTATGCCTTCAGTACGAAAAGTTGCTGAAGGGATTTGTCAAACAGCTATCTCAAAGAAAAATGGACATAGAATAAAGTTTTCTTATTTACAAGATAACTCTTAATAATTACTATTTTGTTCCGTATTTTCCCCTCATTACTACTGATCGTCACGTGACTATCCTACTTTCGATATTGATTCCCGGATATGAAATTCGTCCGAGAATACATGTGAAATTGGATTGAATTAATGATGTGTGTGATCTCATGTACGTATTTAATGGTTAACTCGGTATACGTAATCAGGTATGTACGGATTTTGATTTTGTGTTATTGTTTCTTGTTTCTAAAGACTGTATTGAGAACAGCAGTTAGGGTTTTGTTGGAAAAACCTATACAGGGTAGACAATTTATTTGACAGAGATCCAAGGCCAGGGGTCTATTAATAGATTTTTTAAAAATCCCAATTACAAAGACGGCGTTAACAGCGTTTGTATGAAAATGAAATTACTTTATAATTACAAATTAGTGAGGTCAGGGTAGTAAAACGCGCTACATGTAGTTTAGTTTTTTTAGTGTGGCTATGTGTAATAAAATTCAGAAAAATATCATTCTCGATTCAAGAAATAGCAGGTCCTGAATTGACAGGGATCCCCATTACGGAGTTATCTTGTCATGTAAATCCATTATTACTACGATTATTTAATCGTAATATTATAGAAATTAATAAAAAAATTGCTATTATTTAACAGTTGTATTTCTTGTTTTAATGTTTTATTTAAATACTTAGCTTCCATTGAAATTACTACACAGTATTCATTATGAAATGCTAGGAAAATAAATACACACCTACACATTGACACTGCAGTATTAGTTCACCTTATATATAATATGAGCCGTAATAAGTTTGGGGCTTTAAAACGAAGCCCACTTTGCCAATTAAAACTCCCACGCCATTGACATGGTGTGGTTGAATTTTTTCAACTGCAACCAGGGTTAATTTCTTGGGTTGCTTTTAATTGGCAAAGTGGGTGTAGGTCCGCCCCGTCGTTTCATGTTTGTATCGTCCTGTACTGTCCCTATCATACCATCCTATCATATAACCATCCTATCATATAACCATCCTATCATAACCATTCTATATAATCGCATTGTATATATAACCTATAATCGCATTGTAAATACTCATTCATTGTAAATATTCATTCATTGAATCGCATTGTATATATAACCTATAATCGCATTGTATATATAACCTATAATCGCATTGTAAATACTCATTCATTGTAAATACTCATTCATTGTAAATATTCATTCATTGTATATATATCATCCTATATGTAATGTACTGTCCCCCCCACAACATATCTTCCGGAAGACCTAATATAGCATTTGTTACGTTAGAGCTTCCAATTGGGAGATCTATGTTTGTGGCCCTTGGGCTTATATAATGCGAAGGCACTAAATGAGTTCCAAGAATGTGCTGTCCCCCCTCTGGGCCTCTTTGACGTCGTTTGGCGCGAAAGAGGTTCCAAATGAGGCTTTATGTTATATGTTCAATGTTTGTAAAGAAATCACTTGGATTTCACGTCTAATACCCAATATAACCCGCCCTTGAACTCGATTGGGGGGTTAGGGTATTGTATAAGTCTTTAATGTATGTGTGCCCTTTCTTGCCTCGAAACTCGAATGAGGAAGAGACGGGCATTGTATATGTTTTGTTTTTTTGTATATAAAAATATTTTAAAGATAAGAGAATACATTAGTAATAATAATAAATGGAATTTCAAGATATTACATCTATCATTACAGAAATATCAAATTTAAGAAATCAAGGAATCGTACTTTCTGAATTTTTGAATGAAGACAGACTTTTGAATGAATTTGAACAAATTGATATACAATTGAAACATGGAAGATATGTTCTACCTAAAATGTATTCACTGATAAAAAGAATCCAAAAAGCGGTTAATGCTTCTTTGTATAACAATGATATTAATTTATTCATTCGGCTATTTAGTATAGTTGAAGCAATTAGAAAGAAACTCGGGGAACAGTACCAAGTTCGGTCAGAGATTGCTTTGAAAGTGAAATCTATAAGACGTTTGATTGATGCAAGCATTGAAACCGACAATTGAAAAATCGTTAGCATTTCCAATAATGACATCAGAAGCATTAACTACCAGACTAGCCCGTGAGAGGTTAGCATTACTGAAAAAGTTTATACCAATTCGAGATAACGTGCGAGATAAACTACAACTTAGACAGCAAGCGCAGACTGACTTTTCTATTGGAAGCGAACAACTTTTTGCCCCTGTAACTAAAGCCACTAAAGATATGAAACTTGCAACAGAACGTGCTATATACGGCGACATCCCTAAAGAGGGAGCAGTACCTATTATTGATGTATTAGGAAAGATTGCTACAGAAACTGAAAAAACTCACGAGGGAATACAACAGCTTTCAGGTGAGTTACAAACTCAGCGAGAAATACAACAAATGGGTAATATTGATACTGATGATAACCCCGTTGAAGATGCTAGTGTTTCCACTAAAAAAAGTGTTCCTTTTAACGAGAAATTCACTGATGAAGCTATAGAAGAAATCAGACGAATTCAATTGTTGAAAAATGAAGACTATATAAAATTTGGTGACCTTGCTGTCAAAAGTTATTATAACAGGGGGAAATTTTTAAAAGACGAGTATAAAAAAAACACAATAAAACGAGATGACTGGGTGGATTGGTTATTTAAAATTAATAAAAATGAACCCGGAAAATTAAAAAAGGATACATTGGAATACAGAGCTTTTAAAATGGGAGTTGATGCGTATGGTATAGAACAACAACAACTAAAAGAACAACGAAAAGAACAACAACAAGGTCGAGGTCGAGGTCGAGGTCGAGGTCGAAGTCGAGGTCGAGGTCGAGGTCGACAATCTTCAGAAAATCAAAACGTTTCCGAACAAGAAAGTTCTTCAGGAGAGGGTTATGGAAGTTCTCATCATGATTCTCATATGTGTCCTAGTAATATCATTAATGATATATCACGACTTGAGGTTCTTATGGGAGGTAAGCGAGCTGGAAATAACTCAGTCGAAATAACTAATGAAGCATTTGATATTTGCAGACGATTATTCCAAGGTGGGATAATTGATATTCATACGTATCGAGAACTCTTGGATGAGTTAATGGACGGAATTCCGGGGGAATTTAGTGATTGAAATTGTATTTAGAAATTACAAAGTCATTTCAAATAAGATGATAGTACACTATAATCACAATAAACCAACAAACGTGTATGTAGTGAACTCAAGATTGCCCGTTTATAAGGCATACTATGGAGACGGCCTTGGAAATACCATGGCTGGTTTATTCACAAGAATAGCCCCAAAAGTAGCACCAATTGCTAAACAATTAGCGATGAAAGCCATTGATGTTATTCGTAATAAGGGAATTAACGCTGTTGGAGATCTTGCAGGAACGGCCTTTTCTACCGCAAAGAATAGAATAACGTCATTGGTGAAATCTAGATTCGGACGAAAACCACCACCACCGCTACCTTCAACAACAATGATGCCTGCAAATGTCAGTAAAGTGATAAATAACGCAGTGGAACAAAAACTAGCATCATTAGCAATGACTTCACCAGATAGTAGTAATATTGCAAGTATGATAGCGGGAAGTGGTCTTGGAGGAAATCGAAAAAGAAAATGATTTAGAAAAACGATACGTTTTAGTATAAATGGCATTTAAAAAAATTGCTGATCCAGCGTTTGATATGGCGGCACCGGTGAATAAAGATGATTCTAAAATTAACTATCAGTATTATGCCTATCCTGCAAGAGAGCCTAATCAAAAGGGGAGAGTTGAACTTCAAGTTCAAGATACAAGTAGATACTTTTTGCCGTGTGAGGCGTTTATTGAAGTAGAAGGAGAGCTTGTAACAAATGTTGCAGCTGATACACCATATGAGGATAACCCAAATATCCGAGTTGGTTTTGTAAATAATGGCATTATGGCGCTATTTAACAGTGCAAGATATATCATTGATGGAAAAGAAATTGAATCAATAGAACAAAATGTTGATATTGCAACAACAATAATCGGACTTGCGAGATATTCTGATGATTATACAAGGTCGGCTGGTCCGTCTATGATGTTTGCTAAGGATACTTCTGATCATGCTGACCATTATCAATTTATTAAAGTACTAACTGAGGTAGCTACTGCAGAAGCTAATCAACAACTCGATGATAATCCAGACCGTGAAGATAGACCAGCCAATCCATTCGACATTTTAAAAAAGGTCAATGATAATTTCAATCTAGGATTTGCAACACGAAAAGGAGCATTAAAAGGACGACATCGACGATTTTCATGTGCAATTCCGTTACATCATATATTCGGATTCTGTAGAAATGTCAGAAAAGTCATCTATGGAGCAAAGCATACAGTCGTGTTAGTGCGAAAGGAGAATGACCATGATGCAATCTGGCGTGCTAATGGTGTTGTTGATGGTAAAGTCATTTTAAATAAATTGACTTTATGGATACCCGTCTTGACACCAGCAGTTACAATAGAGCAAGAATTACTATCGTTTATGGACACAGGTGGAAAATCATTGCTAAGTTGGCTAACAACAACGACTGATACGAAGCAGGATAATGTAAATGGCACATTTACATGGCACTTAGCATCAAAACAAGGTGTTTCAGCTCCACGTCATATCTTTATAGCGTTACAGGATGCAAATCGAGTGGGTCGACAATTATCTAGTCATATGATATTTGATAAATTAGGGGTAAGTGAAGTTTCGTTGAGAATAAACGGACAACAAGAGCCAGCAGAGATTGTACAGCTTGATTATGAAAAAAACTACATAGCTCGTGTATATCATAGAATATTGTCGTATATGGGTCGTGATCAAAATGTTGATACTGGTTTGCAAATATCGCAAATTGATTTTGAAAAACACTATCCGATTTATTACTTTTCATTGGAACATCTTGACATGATGAGACAATCTGTTGTTGATATATACTTCCAAGCTCGGGTACAACGCCCTGCTGGTATAGCCGATTATAGAGCAGTTGCTGTCATTCTCAGTGATAAATCAATGTTGTTAGAAGGAGTTGGCGGACGAATGAGACTTATTGATGCACCAGTGGAAAACATGTAGTTAGGATTTTCACAATAAGATCAATTGAAAGTGTAAATTACATTTAGAATAGAATGACATATAGTATTGTTAATGTCCAGTTGACTGATGGTCAGGTCAAGAAATTGAAATCAAAGTCGGCTAAAGAATGTGGAACTACAATAACGCTGAAACCCACTCAAATGTCCGGTGGTGCACATAAATTATCACTGACAGATCGTCAAATAAAACATTTCAATGATGCGCTAAAGAACAAACGAGGAGTTCAAATTGATTTTTCGAAAGCAGCAATCGCCAGTATGATAAAATCGGGTGGAATATTCCCGCTGTTAGCTGCTATTCCAGCATTGATTGCAGCGGCTGCCCCAGCGGTTGCGAAGGCGGCAGCGTTAGGAGCCGTTGGTACTGCTGCAGGAATGGCCCTGAAAAAAGCTACTGGGAAAGGCTATAAAAAAAAAGGAAAGGGTCTAAGACTACCAGGAACTCCACACAATTGGTACAAGGGCACGGGCCTAAGAATACCAGGAACGGCTTATTAGTGGAAAAATCCCTAGGATTTTCACCAATGTCCAATTTTGATTTAATTGATGCTGTAAAATCATTATCAATAAAAAACTTTAGAGGAGTTTTCATGAGAGATCAATTACCGTCAAAACCAATGAAAAATGAAACGGGTATTATCAATCTCGATAACAGCAGCGGAAAAGGAACTCATTGGGTCGCATATGCAATTGATCCACGTGGAATTGTCTATTTTGATTCATATGGATTAGCTCCACCAAAAGAATTCATGCGATATGTATCCACAATAACAAAGTCATCTCCAATTTTTTATTCCACGCTACCAACACAACAGTTAAATGATCCACCGATATGCGGTCGTGAAGTATTAAATGTCCTTGCAGAGATATCTAAATTTCCAAGAAAACCACCACAAGTTGTTGTTAATGAATATACTAGCAGGCAATGGCAAAAACGATAGCGTTATGATTTAGAAAAACGTAGCGTTTTCGTATAATGATTGATATTTGGGGACGACCTTTATCAGAATCAAAAAAAACAGAAACCGATAGCAAATTCGCTGTCGAAAGTGTAAAAAAAATAATCGAAGATGAAATCGCCGAGACATTAAATTTGTCAAGTGTAGATCCTGGGGAAATAGTTGTATTTCAAGATCGCCAGGGCAAATTGAAATCTAGTAATGTTTCATTGGATGATGTCTTAATACGAAGACGTGACGTCGTTGAAGATACAATAGCGTTATATTCAAATGATGGAAAACTCAAACCGGGTGTACTCGTTTCTACAATCACAGATGCATTAAAAAATTTAAATGAAGAACTTGAAAAACATATAACAACATATACTTCCCTTCGTAGAAATATTATCAATAAATTCTTTGGAACACCAGCGGTAACCTCTCCATCTCTCGCTGAAATTAAATCCAATTTTGATGAAATTAAATCCAGTATTAAAAATATTAATGATGCTGGATTTAGTATTATTAGAGATAGCATTAATAGTATTAAAAAATCTATCGAGGATATTACAAAATTTAAAACAGACAATCTTCCGCTACTTGAAAGAATAAAGATTCCTCATGAGAGAAATATCATAAATATGATATACACAGTTCTCTCTGGATCATTAGATTGGGAACCTAAAAAGAATACAATAACTCTCACTGTGTCAAACAAGGGTATTTATCGATTAACAATAGTGTCACTGAATCAGTTTAATATATCATCATCGACTTCATATGGATACAACAACGTGATTTCAACGACTATTGACGTGGGTGAATACAAACGGTTTACAATAACAAGCACTGATCCTAATTTAAATAAGACATCATTTGTATGGTACATGGAGTTTGTAGCTGATCTAAATTAGAATTTTTAACAATTAAAAACCACTTGAGGTTTTAAAATAATATGATTCCATCATCGCAATATCGCTATGATACCGTCAAAGACTTCTTAACAAAACTCAAAACACTCATTGATGAATATGAAATAAAAATTAAAAAGTATCGCAGGAGAATTACCGCAATTGATGTTACAGTATACTCGGTATCTGGTATAATGGCCGGTGCTGGTATTATACTATCTTCAGTAACAATGGTAGCTCCGATTGCTGTCCCAATTGCTATTTCCGCGGTGACAACATTTGCTGGACTTGCAAATGCTATTACTAAAAAAATATCATCGTGTTCTCAAGAAAAACTTAACGACTATATAGTAAAACATCAAGCAGTATCTAACGGTTACTCACAATTATCCTCGTTGATGTCATCATCGATTGATGATACGATAATTACCGAAGACGAATTCTCCGCGATGATACGTATTTATGATACTACGATTAAAAACGCTAGCGTTTTTTCATCTATTGCAAAATTAGACATTGTAAATAATAATAATAATGTCGCAAGAGATTCAACTACTTCAGCGGATAGCAGAAAATACCACTCCGCGGAAAACAAGCATGATATCAATATCGTCAACAAACCCTAAATTCAGTGTGAATTTTCCCTCGCCTGTTTCAGTAAAGGAAATCGCGTTGGCAAAATTACGAGTGTATCATAGTTGGCCTAATATCAGATCGGTTCCATTTGGCGGTCAGAGACCTAATAATTCTCTGGTGTTTGCATATAGGAATAAAAAAGATGACACTCCAGATTGGAACGTTGTTTCAATACCAACTGGATCCTATCAAATTGAGCAAATTAATAATGAATTACAACGTAGAATAAAATCCATTACTAAAAAAGAATCAAAAATTGCGATAACAGTTCATGAACCAACACTGTCATCTACAATTGAAATAGGCTCTCCTGGGTATGTTGTAGATATTTATAACAGTTCAATAAGAACAGTATTAGGATGGCCCGAAGATCCACCTAGAAGTGCTGGTAATTCCACGCCCGAGCCTATAAAATCTGATTACGTCACTGATGAAATAGGACCTGAAAATCCATCAAAAGGATATAAAAAATTCGAGGATATAAACTTTACAAAAAGATATCGACGTAAGAATCAATATGGTGAAGATGTGTGGAGAATTCCATTTTTTAATGATTATATCCCACAGGAAGGTGAAATTCTGGAAATACATGAAACAAGTCCAACATTTGTAGATATTAAAGATCACATCCTTGATAGAATGAATAATGATTTTTTGTCGTTATTACCCTCGTTAAGATCTGGCTTTCTTACACAAGCTGAGTTTACTAGTGTAGTCGCCGCGGGTAATAAAATCATCGATGACATGGAAATATTTAATTCGAGGATTACTAATCTCTTCACTGATGAAAATAGCCCGATTTCAAAAACTAGCTCAGCTCAAGATTATAAAAAAAATATAAATGAAAATCCAAATTATAAATTACCAGGATATAATGTTCCCGAGTTAAAGAAAAAACTCAGAACTGCCATCGACGAAGGATTTAATAAAATCTATCAATCATGGAAAGATAGCCAGCCGAAGCCTATTATCCTCACTTATAATAATTCTCCCGACGGCGACGGTAGACATATCGCACCGAACAATGTGGATATTTCATCGGTGATCGCACTTAATTTAACGTGTGATGTAATCGAAGGAAGTTATCAAATTAATATGGAACAATCAAATCAAGCCCGACAGGGTTACATTCTTTATTCATTTTCACCAACAGCACCCCCCGGATTTTTAATTGTTGAGAATCCGACTAATCCAGTCTATATGCAATGTCAAAATGATTCACTAACCAGAATTAATTTTACACTCACCGATCAGTCAAATAATTTAATTGATCTACGTGGTGAAGTATTATCGATTAGTCTGTTTGTGAAAAGCTAACAAATATCGGTTAAATAATTTGTATTAATCAGCAGCAGAGAGGGTGAAATGACAACATATTTGCGACCGTAGATGGCAGCAATTTGAGTGTGGTTATGACAATGTATTTGCGACAAAATCGCTAAGGCTCCATTTGTAAAATGGGGTCTTTATTTTTTTTTTTGGTTGAAATATGAGATTTCGTAGGAAGGCTCCATTGGCATTCTGAGGCTTTAATCGATTCTGTCGCAAAAATTTGTAGACGTAGATGGCAGCAATTTGAGTGTGGTTATGACAATGTATTCACGACAAAATCGCTAAGATGGGACCTTTAATTTTTTTTTGGTTAAAATATGAGATTTCGTAGGAAGGCTCCATTGGCATTCTGAGGCTTTAATCGATTTTGTCGCAAATATATTGTTGTAGGGTTCACCCTCTCTGCTGCTGCTTAGGATGTTGTTGTTGTCGTCATATGATTATACATTGTAACCAGTAAGAATGTTAGAGGAAGAATCCTTGGAAAAACCTGGAAAGAACTACCAACCCACAAGAAGTGACTGGCAGGCTTTCTCATAAACTCATGTTAGCCAAGCCTGAGACTCAAACCAGCACAGAAAGAAGTGAGATGAAAGTGATCTGGAAAAGTGAGTGCTCTAGCCTACTCAGCCTTTTCGGGTTTCTATGTTAAAACAATAAAAAATTTAAAGAAATGCAACAAATCACAACCATTAATTTTGACTGATTGAAATTGACGAGATGCTTATAAAAGGAGACTATGACTAAAAACATGAATATATGTATTTGATTATGTGTAACATATGTAATACAAAAATGATATTTTATGCTAGCCTTCATAATCTCAATTTAAATTTGTAATCATACCTATCTCAATACAGTGTTCTTTAAATTTGAATGTAGTTAGAGATGCTAAAAGATACCAGTTATCTGCTGATCTGCAAATTTTCGCTCCTATTTATAATCATTGGAAAATAGTCATGTGATGCAATTTTAACCAATCATTTTTTGCCTGGGATGCTAAACAGGTCTGCTGGAGCTGAATACTCTAGAACCAGTGACACAAACTAACATCACTTGCCTGTTTCTAATCTGTCATTGGCAAATATATAAACACTATGTGTTATGTCTTGTGAGCACTTTAGACCACTTGGCCAGCCAGAGCGCCTACAGCAATGTAATGGTGGATTATGAGAAATGTTCAGAACACGAGGTCATCAGTTTCAATGAGGCTATTGTTAAAAATGGTCTAAATAACAAGATATCCAAGATATAATGAGCCAGCTTATTCTTTGTTTGGAACATTACTAAAGGTTTTACTTGTACAAAATAAAATTAATCTGAAAGCCGATTTAGCAAAATTAAATAAATTTTGAATTAATAAAGAAACTGGTAAGATGCCAGTAGAATATCTGACAAACCTTTGATATTCTCATCATTTACAATGTTCTATTATGAAATTTTATACAAACCTGGTCTGGTTGTGTAATTGGTTTGATTGATACTGGTTTTCCTCCAAACAGTTCATCCTCACCTTCCTCATCCCCATCATCTCCAAACAAAGATAATGCAGGGACAGCCTTTGCTGGAATCTTCTTCTCTGGCTCAGTCTTCTGAATGAGACAATGACATGATATTAACATGCTGAATCTACATTACATTATCAATACAATAAAACAGTCTACATCTAGTGTGTCTCAGTTCCTTTAGTTTCTTAATACTGAGGAATGCAAACAGTATTTTAATCAGCAATGAAACATAATTGAACTAAAAAACATTCTGTAAGAACTAATTTTGTAACATAGTAATCTAACCTTAATGTAAAACCTAAGGTGTCATGGGCATGCTGAAGGAGGGATTGATTTATGACTAAGGGAAAAAATATATATCCTTCACATTTGTTAAAGACATAACAGGTAAAAGAGAGTTATAATATGTTGATTAACATGAGGTCTGACTATTAACTGGACTTCCTTAAATTAGTTGCTACTTATGACAAACAAATTAAACAAAAGCATAAGAAACATCTTTTCTGTTCCGTGGCTGTGACAGTAGAATTATTGACCATGTCTAATAACACCCAAATTGACAGGGTTCTTTAGTACCACAATTGCAAACATTCACAAAGCTTGGTAACTGTTTATGGTGGAACATACAAGTTATTATGCCAACAAAATAATTGTGACTGATGGATAGAAAATATCACAATTTCTCACCTCATGACAGGTGTATAAAATACTTGTTTAATACCCATGATTGCACTACTTTCCAGAGAAGCCAACATTGGCACCAATCCCGGTAATAATTATTTATCAATCACAAAGGAATTCCTTATGGTAACCAGGTAACAAAAATCTATATAAATGACATTTTCTTTTCCCTAAAATTATCAGCTCAAAGATCTGTTCGCAGTCACCATTAAAAAATCTCTGATAGTTTTTTAAACAATATAAAAAATTTTTTAAAAACTTTTTTATCAATACAAGAAGACGATTTTGCATCAAAGCAAGTGTGATTTAGTAACATGTCAAACATATTCTCAACCACCGCTCTGGTGGTCTAGTGGTTAGAGCGTCCACCTTGGATGCACGGGGAAGAAGGGGCATGGGTTTGATCCCTTGCCAAAACATTCTAAAGATTTATAAAAATGGAACTAATAGCTGCCTCACTTGGTGCTCAGCATTAAGAGGTTAGTGTTAGGATAGTTTGGCCTGGTGTCAGGATAATGTGACTGGGTGGGACATGATGCTACATGTCTGCAGCATGATGCCCCAGTGCTAGACAATACTATATACTGCCACACAGCAGACATCGTAGAGACTTGACTGAAAATTGTTAATGCTATGTTAAAAGTCCAAATCATGCACATATCCTCAACCAAGCAATACTATGGGATATATAAAGTGCATACAATTATTTCTGGGTAATCACAATTTTTTTCACATACAAGATTAGGTGAATGCATGAAACCTTCACAGATTTTATTCATTTTTCAAAACAAAAAACAATCACTAAGCAATTTGAACATTTAGTGGTCAGTTTCCACATCTGCATCAGATTGAACGTAATAAATGCATTTGTTCCATTGCCAAGTTTAATGCACTGAGTAACATTTTATAGGACTTGGTTTCTATTTGCACAAAAGAGTGCACTGGTGCATCCTCAATGAAACAAAGTAACTGTCACATTAACCTATCAAATTTTAAAATTCAGTTATTTCTTAAAAGTTTAATTTTTATCATTTCTCTAAATTAATCTGTTTAATAACTTTTAACAAAATGCATACTATAGCGCAACAAAATAAAACCGTGTATATCTATGAGCAATAAACTTATTACTTTGTAGTAAATATATAAAAAATTAACAAAAGCAATATTTTTACCTGTTCCTCTTTTTTCTTCCCCAATATATCAGCATTATCTGGCAACAGAGAAACTCCTCCCATTGGCTTTTTGGAACTAAAACAGAATTTAGACTAATACTGATCATTACCAACATAGACTTTTGCTTAGTTACATCTGTACCATCTCCGATTCAACACAAAATTTTGCATCCTCAACAAACATTTCCATACTGATTAGGTGTTATTCCATTTTAAATCTACAGGTAGTTAGAAAGTGACAAGGTGGAGAGATTCCACCTTTAAATAGGTGCAATACTAGAAATTATATAAAGAATACAGTAAGACCCCACCTCTACTGTATATGTGAAACCACTGGTGGTAGGCAAAACTACATAAAAACCATCTTCATTATAGTTAAAATCGAAAACTCTAAACAAAATTGCAAGATTCAAAACAAAAATAATTAAAAAAAGGACAAGCCCTATATTTTTAAGTGTTTTATCAACATATTAAAGAAACCAGCAAGAACAAGTCTACTGGTAACAAGAAATATTCCATAAGTACAGCTCCCAATGCAATGTGCATCACAGATCCACTGTTCAGCAATAGCTCTTTTGTTCATACAGCTAGCAGTTAATCAATTTCCTTATTTCTGGAACACTGGGAGTTTTAGGCCAAACAGGGCTGCCTTTTGAAGTGCTATAAGTAACAGGTAGTCATAATGTCTTCTGAGGCTTGAAAAAAACTGGTTCACCATTACTTAATGGGAGACAGGATGGAAGACTGAACATAATAAATTAATTTCACAGAGACTCAAGTAAGTATTTTTGTTTTTTTTCTGCATGTTTATTTGTTACAGTATTATTTATCATGTTTTATGAGGAATATTTAAGGCCAGCTCTTGCACTCTTTGTGGCTAAATGCCAAAATGTAATTTGTTCCAATGCTATGAAATTGCAGGCTAAGAAACATTACAAGTTCAGTTTTAACTGGCAAATAGCCAGGGCCCAGAATTTGCATTGTGTTTCAAATGCATCTTTTTTATTTCATGCACATAAATTCAGTTCAATCTCTGAATGAAAATATATCATTTATCAGTAAATTGCAAAATAATTCTTTTTCAAATTGGGATAAATTATTCATAAAAGCACAAACATATTGTGGGTTTTCAATGTTTATTTAAAGTTTGTATAAATCCATATTTTTTTTATTTACAGTAGTGTAACCTGCCAAAAGATTTTTGGATCTGCATCATAAAGAAAAAACAGCCCTTGAGGGTGATACTGAAAAATACATCTAAAGTGAAAGTCAGGCACTTTCTCCACTGAGTGAACATAACTTGAACAACTAATGGACAGCAGTCAGTATCCTAACAAATCCAACAGGAAAACTGAAGCTAATTCTGTACAGGCTGAGTGAGTACAGTTGTGCAGTCACTACCATATTCTAATGCTGATACAGAAAGGGCATTATCAAATCTTTGCAAATTACAATAGGAAATCAGTGGGAAATCTGAAAATTAATAACAGCCTATTACATGTACAAAGGAATTCAGTGGGAAATCTGAAAACTAATTACAGCCTATTATATTAACAAAGGAATTCAGAGGGAAGTCTGAAAACTAACAACAGCCTATTACATTTATAAAGGAATTCAGTGGTAAATCTGAAAACTAATAACAGTCTTCTTCATTTACAAAGGATTTCAGAGGGAAGTCTGAAAACTAATAACAGCCTATTACATTTACAAAGGAATTCAGTGGAAAATCTGAAAACTAATAACAGCCTATTATATTTACAAAGGAATTCAGAGGGAAGTCTGAAAATTAATAACAGCCTATTACATTTACAAAGGAATTCAGTGGGAAATCTGAAAACTAATAACAGCCTATTATATTTACAAAGGAATTCAGAGGGAAGTCTGAAAACTAATAACAATTTATTACATATACAAAGGAATTCAGTGGGAAATCTGAAAACCAATAACAGCCTATTACATTTACAAAGGAATTCAGTGGAAAATCTGAAAACTAATAACAGCCTATTATATTTACAAAGGAATTCAGAGGGAAGTCTGAAAACTAATAACAGCCTATTACATTTATAAAGGAATTCAGTGGGAAATCTGAAAACTAATAACAGCCTATTATATTTACAAAGGAATTCAGAGGGAAGTCTGAAAACTAATAACAATCTATTACATATACAAAAGAATTCAGTGGGAAATCTGAAAACCAATAACAGCCTATTACATTTATAAAGGAATTCAGTGGAAAATCTGAAAACTAATAACAGCCTATTATATTTACAAAGGAATTCAGAGGGAAGTCTGAAAACTAATAACAGCCTATTACATTTATAAAGGAATTCAGTGGGAAATCTGAAAACTAATAACAGCCTATTATATTTACAAAGGAATTCAGAGGGAAGTCTGAAAACTAATAACAGCCTATTATATTTACAAAGGAATTCAGAGGGAAGTCTGAAAACTAATAACAATCTATTACATATACAAAGGAATTCAGTGGGAAATCTGAAAACCAATAACAGCCTATTACATTTATAAAGGAATTCAGTGGAAAATCTGAAAACTAATAACAGCCTATTATATTTACAAAGGAATTCAGAGGGAAGTCTGAAAACTAATAACAGCCTATTACATTTATAAAGGAATTCAGTGGGAAATCTGAAAACTAATAACAGCCTATTATATTTACAAAGGAATTCAGAGGGAAGTCTGAAAACTAATAACAGCCTATTATATTTACAAAGGAATTCAGTGGGAAATCTGAAAACTAATAACAGCCTATTATATTTACAAAGGAATTCAGAGGGAAGTCTGAAAACTAATAACAGCCTATTACATATACAAAAAAATTCAGTGGGAAATCTGAAAACTAATAACAGCCTATTACATATACAAAGGAATTCAGTGAGAATCTGAAAACTAAAAACAGCCTACTACATTTACAAAGGAATTCAGAGGGAAGTCTGAAAACTAATAACAGCCTATTACATTTAATGCTTCATAATAACAGTGAATGTCTTCTCTGAATCCTGAAAGAAATCTTTTGAAGGAGACTAACAATGCTATCGGATGCTATTAAAAAAATCTTTGCAGTAAGTTACAAGATACACATCTCTTCTATTTTCATTAACTGACAATATACTGACTCGTATAAATTATTAAAACATCAGAATCTAAATGAAATGTATGCACAAAAACCTGCTGTTTTATTACGATGAAGACAAAACATTGTTGTCCAAAAAATGCACTTGCTTGTAATTTTATTCCCTTGAAGAAAATAAAATTAAGCCAATAAAAAGTCTATGGTTTAGCAGCCAATCTACTTATCCAAATTTATAAATCTACTCATTTGAGATCCTGGTTCTGTCACAAATATGCACTACACCAAAACAAAATAAAATGAAATCACACACACACATGGATACAGTTGTATATTAAAATGGAATAGCCCCAAATATTCATCTTTATCAGTTTGTGCAATTACTTCCTAAACAAGAATAACACTCCCTGGTATAAAAAAATACAGTATTTTAAATTTCTTTAATACTTAAATTGTAAATATAATACAGTTATCAGTGAGCACAAATTCAATCTTAACTTACTACAAGTGAGTATAATTTTCAAAGAAAGGAAGTAAAAGGCATAAAATATTGGTCTGCTTTGCATACATGCCAACCCATGGCGAGGAAAATGCATAATCCAAGTGGATAAAAGGATTAATCTGAGCAGAAAATGTGTAATCCACATATAGCATAATAAAATTTAATGTGCACAAAACACATGCATATTTTCCACAATTTTGGCATCAGGATGAATCTGTAACAAACAAAGGACCAAAGTTGTATTCTACCACTAGTTGTAGTTAGTGTTCTATTAAGAACTCGGTTAATAACGACCTTGCATTTTTAAAATTTGTTTCTACAATTTATTTCTGCTGTAAAAAAAGAAGTTAACTTATTGTTGGAGTTAGCAAAATGTGCTGATTCTAGAATACATTTTAGGTGATTAGTGGGATGTTAATAAAAATGAGAAAACAAATTATTAACTTTTTGGGAGTCGAAATACTGAAAAAGCGCAATTCAAATAATTTTACGCATAATGCGTAATTTAGTGAAAAAAAGCGTTATGATTATGCCAAAAGCATAAAGGTTGGCATGTATGGCTTTGTACTTAGGATGACCTCTTACCTTCCTTTCTGTTTTGCAGATGTAGCAGCAAACAAATCTTCCTCCTCATCATCAAACAAACTCGCAGTTGCAGTTTTACTGGACACTGCCTGGGTCTTACTTGACTCTGCTTTAGACATGACTGGTTTACTTTTGTTCATACCACTAAACAGGTCTTCTTCTGCTTCATCGTCTCCAAACAGTGAAGAAGCTGGTTTGGTCTTGCCTTGTGTAATACTGAAGTGATACAATTCTTGTATACAAATTCAGTTTTTTATCACCAGAAGACACAGGTACTGTAGAGGCATTGAGTCATGCAAATAGGTGAATGGCATAAGGAATATTTTACTTTTCATTCCACTGGAATCCTGGTAACATGAGAGAGGTCATACAACTTAGAGACTATGTTTGAGCTTGTAATTTTGTGCCAACAATCATAAAGTTCTGCATGCTTGAACTGTCAAATATTTTATATTTGGAAGTATAAACTCAAACCAAAAGTTAAATGAGCTCATTGGTGAAATGAGAAGAAGGAAAGTTTATGGTCTTATTTATCTCTTATGTCATTAGTTCCAACATTTTATTTCTCACCTGAACTTAATCTCAGCTTGTCTAGACTGTTTGAAGATAGTCAACTCTGTTTGAAATTTTGATAATGATGGAGGTACTGAAGAAAAACCTCTTAAAATATATCATCTGAAGCGAAAAATGGTTTTAGGTTCCAACCCACTATTGTGAACTAATACAGAGGATTCATCTGACAAAAATGTTATGTTAATATTATCTGGTAGCTTTTTTCAGCTAATGAATGACCTACATTATTTTATACAGGGTAATATGCACTAGACACAGACTGGTTCTAAAGCTCATTAAATAATTAGTTCTCTGCAACCATTATGCCAAAAAAAAACTTTATATGCGATTCAATCTATTCTTATCTTTCATGTCATTATGTAACAGCAAATCTGTGTCTATACAATTTGTTGCATGCAACAGCAAGTTCCTATCTATCCTATTCACTGTATACAGTAACATCTGTTTTTGTAGTTGCCATTTTTTGGAAAACAAAGATCAATTATTGAAGTTTCATACATGAAAAAAACCCATTATCAGTTAATTTAAAAATCTTTACTGTCTCTTTAGTAAATAACTATGAATAGAAAAGTTGTCACATGATTTATCTCACCATTACAGAAGTGGTTCTTGTTTGATGTTTTGTTTGTTGGGCTTTAATGCCATTTCTCAGTGCAAGATTGGCTACATATGATAGTATAACTGATAGAGTTATATAATAATGAATTCTGAACATTTTAAAACTTTTACTTTGTATCAGTGCATTAGATTCCTCTTTTCTGTCAGAAATATCAACAATAACTCTTTGAAATTTAACTGCAGTTCTTTAAAATTGCACAAGGGGAAGCCCACATCATTTAAATTTATTCATTACATTATTATTAACAATTACTATAATAATAATCATTAATGCATGGCTTTCCACAAAAAGCTGTGCATTAATGATTCGTGATGAGAGTTTACACATATGAACAGAATCCATCCATCAATTCAAGAAATAAATCATAAAGAAAAGCTTCAATCAAAACCATAACACAATTCAGTCATGTATGTGACACTGATATAGGTGGGTTTCAAATTTCTCTGACTGTATCAAATCATTTGCAAGTTTAACTGAAATATTACATATCTATTACCTGATATCTAAGAAGCGCCAATTCCCACTAACATGGGGTCAAGAAAATATGATGGATCAGAGTTAATTTACTTACCTGCTAGTCCTGGGTTTGGTTAGCTCTGCAAACAACGCATGATCTGGATCTTCATCAAACAAGCTGTTAGCATTACTGGACTGTGAACCACTGCGACCTACTTTCTTATCAAGTGGGAGCTTTGAGTTGGATGAAATAGAAGTAGCTGATTGGCTGGATTTAATACTTTCACTGTGAGATTTTTCCTCATCCAGAACATCATTGTCATCTTCCTAGAAAAAATGGTATATATTCTTCTCTAAAAATAACGATTATACAAGAAGAGTTGAAGTTATAACTTTGGAGTGAATTAAAAGAAAGTTAATTTCAAATATTTTTAGATTAAGAACATTATTCACAAAATTCCTATAGTCCAAATCAAATTGCCATTGAATGTCCAGCATTGTTAAATTTTGTTGAAACTTTAAATGGCACAGTAATTAATCACACATAAAGGAAATTTTAACAGATCACATAACTAAAGCCCTTTTCAAATTTCACAGACCTGAGGTATCATCCTTGATAATTTAATCTGGGTTCACTTCTTTAACTATATAATAATTATACATACATTTCAATTCAAAGATACATATCACCCCAAACGATACCTTCTTAAATCTTCGAATTTAATGTAGTCATTAAACAAGTATCTCTTGATTTTTTTTACTGGTAATTCCAGTGCTCTGAATCAGCCAAGGAAACAACACAGTTCTCTATGGGTATCCTCTGGCAACAAAATTGGAAGACAGATTGACACTTTTTTTATTTGGGGCAAACAAACTGATGTTGGATGTTGGATGACACTAAAAATACCATTCCTATACCATCCCTCAAGCTCTCCTTTTCTATGATCAATACAGAAACAAACATATACACTAAATAAAAAAAAGTTACATCACTCACATCTGATGATTGAGGCAATCCCATCTTTTGCTTGAGAGCAGCAGTGAGGGGATTGGGAGCTCCTCCAAACATGGACACTGCACCAGATGGGAGCTGTAATAATAAAATTAATTTAAAAGAAGATATTAATAAAAATGCCCTTGGGCTAAACAGCTAATATCAACACTGTTATTCCAAATGAAATGTTATTTTTCTGAAATACAATAAACATACATTTCTTATTTTTGAGCCACCCTTACATTACTTTCAATATAAACATTCTGAGCTGAATGCACCTGCCAATGGCAAAAGATCAATATATAATATATAATTGTATCTGATGGAAGATGTTGAGATGAGTGCACATTACAATAACACTGGAATAAAAAAAAAAGTGATGTGATGTGATTATGATTTTTTTGTAGCTTTCATAATTTTTCAGTCATATCGCTACAATGTCTACAGTGTGGCAGTTTACAGTGATGTCTAGCACTGGGGCATCATGCCACAGACATGTAGCATGATGTCCCACCCAATCAATTTATTCTGACCCCAGGCCGACCAATCCTAACACTAACCTTTTAATTCTGAGCATTAAGAGAGGCAGCTGTTAGTACCATTTTTGTAAGTCTTTGGTATGACTCAGCCTGGGATCATACCCACGACCTCCAGCATCTGAGGCAGATGCTCTAACCACTAGGCCACCAGAGACCATATCAAAACCCATGGTCAGTAGATCTATAAGAAATTATAAATTACTTTCTAACATTGTGGTAAATGTTTAAAAGAAAATGTTTGATTTTTTTTAGATATGTAACAGTAATAAATATAGTTTTCATGTATATATAATGCTATGTTTAAAGGAAAAAGTTTGATTCTTTTCATAGATTTGTTATGCTAATGAATATAGTTTTTGTTATTTCTGCTCTACCTATTTATCTAAAGTACCTGAAAATGATGGATATAAATATTACAATCTAACCTTTTTCTTAGATTTTGTTTCATCCACTGGTTTTTTCTCATCATCTTTTTTTTTCAACAAACTGTTGCTACCAAGTAATCCACCTCCCTCTCCTTCCTCCTCCTCATCTCCAAACAGATCTGAGATGACTGGCTTCTTTACAGGCTGGCTCTCTACCAATAATAGCAAATAATCACTGTCATCTGACTGACTTGTTATTGACAATGTATTATCACTGACATGTTAATGACAATGTATTATCACTGATATCTTATTGGCAATACATACGACTGACAAGTTAATACCCAATATTCTCACTGACATATTTATGTCTATATACAAACACTGACATCATACAATTACTCTTGATATTTAACACTGAGATGCCATTCTCAATTCAATATTAAAGTCTGAATGTTATATCAATATCAGTATAATTTTCATGATCTGCTTTGTCATTTTAATGTTTAAGCTTTATCAATGTCATTATAATATCAATGTATTGTCACAGTCAATTCTTGTCACTATGATATCATTGTCATTATAATCTCAATAATCACAGTCAATTTCTGTCACTGTATCAGTAATTACAATCTCAATTTATTATCACAGTTGACTGTCACTATGATATCGCTGTCATTACAATCTCAATTTATTATCACAGTCAATTTCTGTCACTGTATCAGTCATTACAATCTCAATTTATTATCACAGTTGACTGTCACTATGATATCGCTGTCATTATAATCTCAATAATCACAGTCAATTTCTGTCACTGTATCAGTCATTACAATCTCAATTTATTATCACAGTTGACTGTCACTATGATATCGCTGTCATTATAATCTCAATAATCACAGTCAATTTCTGTCACTGTATCAGTCATTACAATCTCAATTTATTATCACAGTTGACTGTCACTATGATATCGCTGTCATTATAATCTCAATTTATTATCACAGTTGACTGTCACTATGATATCGCTGTCATTATAATCTCAATTTATTATCACCATCAATTCATGTCACTATGATATCAGTCATAATTTTTCTTATCAGTATTTTATTATCATTGTCATATTCTTATGATGTATTGGTTCACTACTCTCTCAATTTAGGGTGCCCAACAAGGTTGTGAATCCACAGATAATATACAGCTATATGTTAACATGCATTCTGAATGTGATTATAAAAATGAGTACTGAGTACAGGTGTGGATTACATATTATCTCATTAAAAGACAATCCAAAAATACGCCCCATTTTGCAAAATATATGAAATGGCAATTATAGCTAAAAAATCAAACCTTGGTAAAACCTAGTTTTATATCATCAAAAACAGTGGATGCAACTGTACAAATAAATGTTGACATAAATTATCTGCACAATTTTCTGGTCTTTGATATTTTAAAACTTGAATTAACACCATGAATTTCTAAACTTTTATTAAAAAATCTTATCTTAATTTTAATTTTTTTAAAAAAATTCTGACAACTTTGAAAATAACAAAATACAATGAAATAATCAGTAAATTCAAATGTTAGTTAATATTTAACTCTTCAGGAAATAAATATTAACAAAATAAGATAAATTTGCCTTACAGTTTTATCTTTTAATTTGGGTTCATTGTAATCATCATAAATGTGATTTACCATCTTGTCTTCAAATGGCAAAGGTGTCAATCAACTGTCAATCAAATGATACCAATAAGGATTTCCATAAGATGCTAATTAAGTGCCAACTTTGTTTTCATCTTCAATTTACAGAAGAGTTCACTGCATATTTACTATCTATTAAAGGTAAACTATATATTCTCATGCTATTACTAGCAAAAAACATCAGAATTTTTTTTTTGCTGAAATAAATGACATTTTTGTATAAAAAATCACTTTGTTCTGATACAAGTTATGTCTGCTGAAACCTTTTGGAGACATTTTTAATGTTTCAGAGATTTGTTTTTATGAAAATAAATGGTATTTTAACCAAAAAGAGCAAACAAATTCATTAGAAAAAGCTATATATTAACATGCATACTGAATGTGATTATAAAATGAGTACTAAAGCGTTTACAGACTCTGGGCTGTTCCATTAAAAAAATCTATTGGACACAGGAAAGGTACTATTAAATGGGGTACCCACCAAACAAGATGAAATTTAAAATTTCTTATCATTTTAATATGAACACTTTGAAACCAAAGTAACCTGGCATATATTTTTAAAAACTGCTTTCCCTGGGTACTATGTATGGTCAAATGGAACAGCCCTTATATCACTACCACAATTCGTCTCTTTCTAAATTTTCATGGCTTCCTCTGTAATTTGATCCCTCACTTATGCCACAATCTATGCTTATGGATCCCATTAGGTAAGAGTTATTGAGGTGTAATTTTCACATTAAGGACACTATTATCTCTTTGAATTCATCATTTCTGTTAAAAAATATTTGCAGGCATAAATTTCCCTTTACATATCACTAATTGTATATTCTAGCTATGACATTTAGTCAGAAAATATTTAATTAAATTTTTAAATATTTAATTAAATTTTTGAACTTCTGATCTTTGATGCTCTGTAAAGAATGCCAGGGTTGTGAGGCAAAGATGTTTTTTTCCCCCCGTTCTCTTTTTCTGTAGAAGGTTACCCCAGGGCCAACACAGCTACAAGGTTTTAAAAATTTCCCCTCCAGATAAAATGTACTAATGGACAGATTGATATCACAGTATCCCTTCTAAAGCATGGCACAGTCAAGCTAGCTTAAAATATCAGCCTACTTTTCAAATTAGCCATATATCACTTATATTAGATTGCTCTTAAAGACAAATTAGCCATATATCACTTATATTAGATTGCTCTTAAAGGCAATCAGGCAAGAAATAATATATGTGAAATACCTTAAAATATGTACCCATATATATACCTAAATATGTACCCATGTATATACCTAAATATGTACCCATGTATATACCTAAATATGTACCCATGTATATACCTAAATATGTACCCATGTATATACCCAAAATGCACTAATGCATGTAAACATATACAAACTCATGTATGTATACAAATACATACCCAAATATGTTGTTGTTGTTGCATGGTTTTAATGCCATTTTTCAGCACAAGATAGGCTATACATGGCAGCCAGTATTAATGCAGGAGGAAGAACCAAGGAAAACCCAGAGAAGAACCACCGACGCACAAGAAGCTACCAGCAGACTTTATCACTTACCCACGTTAGCAGAGTCTGGACTTGAACTCATGCAGAGGTGAGATAGCAATGATATGTAACGGTCAACGCTTTAGACCACTCGGTCATTTGGGGCTCTGACCCAAATATGTACCCATATATGAACCTACTGTATGTACCCAGTTATATACCAATGTATTTACTCAGATTAGATAGCAAATAAGGTACGACAGTAAACCTGATATGGGAAATTAATATCAAGGTCTTGTATAAGACACTGCCGTTTGACTGATAATACCCAATAAATCTGATATTGGAAATTAATTACCACATCTTGTATTCTTCCTTTTGACATCAATTGGGGTTGAACACATACTTCATAGGCATTTTGCTTCAAGTGAAATAGGTAAACACTTGCAGAAAATTATCAAGATAAATATTTTTTTATTATAATTGCCACATACACAATTTTATCCTGTGTGGCTGTAAATTCAGCCTCCTGAATATTCGGTAGCTATTTAAATTTACAGAGATTGCCGAAGCCCACCTCATATATAGCGTTCTGCATAATTTATGCACACCTGAAGTTGGCAAAGCTGACAAAATCGATTTCTGGATGCAAAGTATGATGCATCAATATAGCATCTTAAAATTTCTGCTGCAAAAGTCACAGCATCTAATTTGTTTAATTTTTTTATTTCGTGATAGCTGATCAAAATTTTGCAGGTACATTTACATGTAAATGTTAAGTACACTGTGCAGAAAGCAGCCTTTCTGTTAACAGGCATATGGCTAAAATATATGCCCAGAGATGGTTGCAATGCCAAAAAAGGCAATAGCAGACTTCCACCAGACTGCTGATGTTTAGATTGTACACTGAAAATCAGAAGCTTGGATGTACAATAAGAACAAATAGTGACAATTTTTATGTATATTTTTCAATTATCTTTTGTTCAGAGAGTTTGAAAGTGCAAAGATGTAACTCTGTTGTAAAAAGTAAATTAACGAAGAATGTTTGGAAAAGATTCACACACTTTTTAATGCTCTCTAAAATCAGGTCCATGCACAATTATAAATATCTGATTGGTCATGAGTTGTAAACTCAACAATAAGGTTTTATTTCGATTACATGATGCAATGGTATGAAAAGAAACTTTCATACATTGGTTTTTCAATTGAATTCATATTTTTCAACGACTTAGGTTTCTACTATTTAGTATTTTTCAAGGACTTTTTAAGGTATATAGTAATTTTCAAGTACTTTCCAAGGATGAACAAGTAGGTTTCAAGGTACAGTGCAACTCAGTTTAATGGAACAGCCCTTACAAAGGTCAGTTCATACAATCACATAAAAAGTTACAAAGTTGCAGGTCTACCTTACCAGTTTAACTTACCAGAACCACTTTACATTATCACTTTAAATGCTGACACACACTTACAGCTCTAATTTACCACATGATCAAATTATCTTACCAGGATCACCATACACAATCACATGAAAACTAAAGGCCAACATCACTAAAGTAGCTATTCAGGGTCACCTTAAACATTTACATATTACAAATATCCTTATCTGAAGGCAAAATCAAAATTTTCAAATATCACAATCAAAATTTTCATTAGTATTCAGCACCACTATATTTCCTTTCATGCACACCATATATATGCTAATGAAGCACCTGTTTTCTCCTGTTTCACTTTGCTTGTTGACTTTGTACCAAATAAATCATCTTCTTCTTCCTCTTCTTCAAACAACCCACCACCACCCGTGCTGGGTTGTTTCTTTTCCACAGCTGGAGTTACCTTCTCTTTGATGGACTCTTGTTTAACAGAGGAGAAAAGGTCATCACCATCATCTGAAAGTGTAGAGTTCTTATTTTTATTTATTTAGAATATAAAGAAAATCACTGCAAAATGAAATTGTATTCCAACCAGTAGTATGGTCTTCAATGTGTCAGTCAAATATCTGTTTCTTGGAGGAATAATCAATTACAATTTATGTGACTGATTCCAGTTACAGTGAAGTTCTTTCCCCTTTCTAAATTATGAGACTTTAAGAATAGTATCAAAAACAACCTATAGTTATAGATATGATGCAGAACCAAAATCTGATTATTAATGAAACAGCTTGCCTTTAAAATGTCTGCAATACCCTATGAAAAGCCATTGTATTATTACACAGTAAAGGCATTCAGGCTAACGTGACTTATGAAACATTAGCTCTGTGACAGTGTATAAAAGATAACAATTCAAACGAAAATTTTTAAAGCAGATTCCTGTACTAAAAAAAAAATCTGAGGATGCTTTGAAATTTTAAAACTATTTTTGTTAGATCAAATCCTATACAAATTTGATTCAGACATTATTGTCAGTGTCCACTTCTGGAATCCAGATTTGACCTAGTGAAAGTCACGGGCTTCAAATTAATAATTAATAAAAAGCAATCAGTCTAAATTTTCTATGAAATGTTGCTATGTGACACTATATTCTGGACAGGTTTCAAAACAATAATAATCTGTAACGAAGCAGTATTATCTCCATTATTTTCTGTGCTATTGCTTCCCCACCCTCACTTTTTAATTATATGTTGTTGTTGTTGTTAATTTAATGTCATTTTTCAGCACAATATAGGCTATACATGGCTGCCAGTATAAATGGTGTAGGAAAAATCCACCACAACCCTAGGAAGAACCCCAACCCATGAGAAGCTACTGGCATGCTTTTTCACATACCCACATTGGCTAAACCCAAGACTTGAATCCATGCAGACACAGGTGAGATGGCACTAATCCGTAATGGTGAGCAACTTACACAACTCAACCACTTAGAGCCCCCAATTATATATTGCATTCATAAGTACAAAGATATTCTGCAGTAAACCTCTGATTATTCAATAGGGGCAGGGGGGTAGGGGTCAAAATGGGATAGATGATGAAGAGTTTGGCATAAGACCTGTGTATATGATGTTGGTTCAGATAAACCTAAAATATGTAAGACAGAATTCAGAAAAATGTGGATTTATACAAACCCCCAAATAGAGAAACTCCTCCAGAAGGAACATTCTTCCCACTGGATGTCCTGCTCCTCGTTTTGTGGGACTTTTCTGAAATAGATAAGTATCAATTATCTGGATATTCTGACCGGAAAAGTTATTGTGAAAAAATACAAATGAAAAGACAATGTAAACTTTCAAGGCTAACACCTCTTGTAAACCCAAATCCCAATGAGACTGGAAGTTTCAAAAACCAATGTTTTCCCTTCTTGTAACTCAGCAAACCCCATAAAATAATTTTCATTTGTGAGAAGCTCAGTCTCAGTTTTAAAGATCTGACAGACTTGACAAAAAAAGCTAAAAATACATTTTGAATTATATGGATTTTTATAACTTGTGTAGCTCTATTAAAATGGTGAAGTTCAATTATTTGTTTGTACTATATGAATCTTAAATGATTCTGATGGTTTGAGTTTGAGTTTCAGGCTTAAACAAACGTCAGAACCAGAGATTTTGAGACGTAGTTAATTGTTGTAATAATAAAATATGCTGCTCCCATTTGTGTTGTGCAGTAGTGATAAATAAATGTATCAACCTATGTTTACAATCATATGGGTCTTTATACATCATTTATTCATGATTCTGCTTTCTAAAACAGTTGAAAATCACTCTGCATTTACAAAATTGAATAGTTACTTTCAAACTTGGCTGATGCCTTTTAGTGGTTATATTGTACCAAATGTATTTACAGAAAATCTTACATATAAACAATCACAAATGCTTTTTTATTAGTCCCAGCTGCAAAACAAGTGGTCACAATTTCAAAACTCATGGTGGCACCCTAAATAAAAACTTTTTTTTGTATTTTATTTATCTTCAAAATTTGTTTTAAACTTACTCATCCCAATTATAAAATTTTTGGCTTAAATTTTTAAAAATTTATTCCAGTCTTATGATAGGCAATTATCCAAGTCTCTGAAATCATTTAACACCGGCTGCTATATTGGTCTTAATACATAGCCAAATACCTTTATTTAAGTATCAGTTATTTAATTTTTTTTAGCAAAAACAACAACTAAAGTCCAAGTTTTGTATTTTATTTTCAATAAAACAAATATGTCCCATCATACATGTCCAGCAAAGAAGTTTCTTATTAAACATTCCTAAAGTCCAATTATTGTAAATAAAAATAATACATCCCATTAGCCATGTCCACCACAAAAGTTTCTTATTAAATATTCCTAAAGTCCAATTTTCACATCTGATTGTAAATAAAAATAATACATCCCATTAGCCATGTCCACCACAAAAGTTGCAAAATATATACAAGTCAGTATGACTTTATAGGCAAATAAATAAACATGCAGATTGGAATGGAATCTCAAGTTAATTATTAACTCCACCCATGTCTAATATTCCTTTTGCTGACTTATGTGCCTTACCTTCTTTTTCACTTTCACTATCCTTCTTTTTTCTTTCTTTTCCTACTCCTTTCTTTTCTATGACATCATCAAATAAACCACACTGAAAAAAATATCCTGTATCATACATTTATGAAAATGAACTATTCACCAATATCCAGTTTTCGTGAATTATAAGAAATCTCATACCATATGATGGTAATTTGGATTTAGGCATTGATGCTGCAAGAACATTAGTGTTCCACTGACAATCCATGTACTGCTACTTGACACTCAAGGGAATGTCTATGTTGCAATCTTTGTAATGCTAATGATATTCAATGGATGGTTGATGTTGCATTTTATTTATTCAATATAGTACATCTGACTCATTTTGTAAATCACACACACCATACTGGAAATATTATTTACCTTTCTATGACATAAGCCACTTAACATATTATCTCTGAAACTGTTGAAAGTGACTTACCATGTTGCAACAGAGTTCTGAAGTTTACACTCTTTAAATGTGTTTTAGTATTTTTAATGCAGCTTTAAAAATGTCAGTCATACTGGTATGAGGTCGGCAATGTGGCAGTTTATAGGTAATACTATAACCAGTAGCTGCTAACCATTTTTATAAGTCTTTGGTATGACTCAGCTGGTTTAGAATCCACGACCACTGATATCTGAGGCATACACTCTAACCACTTGGGCCACAGGAACAGTCACACTGTATAAATGAACTACTTATTTGAAACTTGTGAATACAGTACTTCCTTCAAAAACACAAACTATTTACTTACAAATCAGACATTCCTGATGCAAAATCTAAAATTAGGAACCAATTATTTTAACTTTTGGCCAAAATAAAGTGTCATTTATCTGTTTTCATAGGACAGTTTAATGATCAAAACACCATCTTTGAATTTTTACTCATCAAAATCATTAGATGTTTAGGTACACACAAAACAAAAACTGAATGGAAAGCAAACATTAATTATTGGCTAATGCTTTTATAAAATTGCTGATTATATAAGAATGAGTTTTGTTTTAAAACTAAATGATCTCATTATACAACAAACCACTGGATGACCTCATGACACTTTCATATTATTCTTAAATGTTAAAGTGTCATTACAACACAAACAGCTGGTACCAATAATTCTGACAAAATCTGAACTAATTTTTTTCGCTTTGGTTTTTGAACTTCATGTACATTTTCTATATTTATTTAGTGTATTTTCTGCATTTCTTTAGTAAATACTTTATCAAAAAAGGAAAGGGTGCCAAATTTCATGGCCTACCCCTTCTTCCTCATCCTCATCAAACAGTCCCTTCTTTTTGCTTGAAAATAACCCTCCTGCAGTGCCAAATGGGTCATCCTCTTCATCTGGCGGTCCAAATGGATCATCCTCTGCAGCGTAAAAATATATTTTAGAATTTTTAGAGACTTTATTTTAATAATATATTGTTTGTTCTTTCTTTCCTACTGTCCTGAAATTAATTTTTTAACAAGATACCCTCTTTTTCATTGAGCCCAGTTTTTACTTAGTAATTAAACAACAGAAAGCTTTATCTAAAATCTGAATCCATCTTAATCTCATGTGTTGACAGATGACTGTTATGTAGAGATATGCAAATAATACCATAACAATCATTTACCAAAAAATCTTAATCCACCTAAGTAATGTGTGTGTTTAGATATATACACACTAACCTAATCTCAAAATGTAAACTAATAATAATGTAAGGTGTGGACATATAAATTTATGTAAATGTAAACTAATATTAATGTAAGGTGTGGATATATACATTTATGTAAATGTAAACTAATATTAATGTAAGGTGTGGACATATACATTTATGTAAATGTAAACTAATATTAATGTAAGGTGTGGACATATACATTTATGTAAATGTAAACTAATATTAATGTAAGGTGTGGACATATACATTTATGTAAATGTAAACTAATATTAATGTAAGGTGTGGACATATACATTTATGTAAATGTAAACTAATATTAATGTAAGGTGTGGATATATACATTTATGTAAATGTAAACTAATATTAATGTAAGGTGTGGACATATACATTTATGTAAATGTAAACTAATATTAATGTAAGGTGTGGACATATACATTTATGTAAATGTAAACTAATATTAATGTAAGGTGTGGACATATACATTTATGTAAATGTAAACTAATATTAATGTAAGGTGTGGACATATACATTTATGTAAATGTAAACTAATATTAATGTAAGGTGTGGACATATACATTTATGTAAATGTAAACTAATATTAATGTAAGGTGTGGACATATACATTTATGTAAATGTAAACTAATATTAATGTAAGGTGTGGACATATACATTTATGTAAATGTAAACTAATATTAATGTAAGGTGTGGACATATACATTTATGTAAATGTAAACTAATATTAATGTAAGGTGTGGACATATACATTTATGTAAATGTAAACTAATATTAATGTAAGGTGTGGACATATACATTTATGTAAATGTAAACTAATATTAATGTAAGGTGTGGACATATACATTTATGTAAATGTAAACTAATATTAATGTAAGGTGTGGATATATACATTTATGTAAATGTAAACTAATATTAATGTAAGGTGTGGACATATACATTTATGTAAATGTAAACTAATATTAATGTAAGGTGTGGACATTTATGCACAAACATAAGGGCAATAAAGGTTTAATAATAATAAGCATAATCTAAAATCCTAACTGACCTTAGGGTGTGGAGAGACACACACAAACACACACACACACACAGAGATATATATATATATATATATATATATATATATATATATATATATATATATATATATATATATATATATATATATATATATATACATACACATACATACACAATCACTTGCATATTGATGCATATGTGATCACCATACTGAACATTTTAAAAAGTCAATTTTGTGCAATGTGTTGTGGATATGATTGGTGTAAAAGAATCTTGTTGATATAAAGAGAGATCTAACAAAAGTATATTATAGCCACAATGGCTTTATGGAAATAACTCCCAATGACTTATTGAATATTATACCAAATGATTGAAAAATATTATTCTCAATGACTTGATGAAAATTACCTCCAATGATATGATGAAAATTACTTCCAATGACATCCAGAACATTGCCCCTAATTATTTGATGAAAATAATACCCAATGACTTGGTGAAAACTACACCTAATGACTTGACACAAATTACCCCAATGACTTGATGAAAATTACCTCCAATGACATGATGAAAACTACACTCAATGACTTGATGAAAATTACCTCCAATGACATGATGAAAACTAAACTCAATGACCTGATGAAGATTATCCCTAATGACTTCTGGAAAATTACCCCATGACTTGAAGAAAATTACCCACAATAGCTTGATCAATGAATCTATTACAAAAAACTATACTGCATTGAAAACAACTAGAAGTATAATTATACCACACTGCACAATGGAAGTATAACTACATCACAACAAAACTGGGAGTATACCAATACCACACTGAAAACTGGAAGTTAACTACTGGGTATACCACACAGAAAACTGGAAGTCTAACTACTGGGTATACCTCACAGAAAACTGAAAGTCTAACTACTGGGTATACTACACAAAAAACTGGAAGTCTAACTACTGGGTATACCACACAGAAAACTGTTAGTATAGCTATACCAAACTGAAAACTGGAAGTCTAACTACTGGTTATACCACACAGAAAACTGTTAGTATAGCTATACCACAAAGAAAACTGGAAGTCTAACTACTGGGTAAACAACACAGAAAACTGGAAGTCTAACTACTGGGTATGCCACAAAGAAAACTGTTAGTATAGCTATACCACACTGAAAACTGGAAGTCTAACTACTGGGTATACCACACAGAAAACTGTTAGTATAGCTATACCACACAGAAAACTGGAAGTCTAACTACTGGGTATACCACACAGAAAACTGTTAGTATAGCTATACCACATGGAAAACTGGAAGTCGAACTACTGGGTATACCACACAGAAAACTGTTAGTATAGCTATAACACACAGAAAACTGGAAGTATAACTACTGGGTATACCACACAGACACCTATTAGTATAGCTATACCACACAGAAAACTGGAAGCATTACTATGCCACATTGAAAACTGGAATATATACCACAATAAAAACTGAAATAGTATAACTCCATAAAGTACACTAAAATGGTCCTTAGTTTACAATGAAGTCTAGTATCTTCAGAAAAATCTTCAAATCTGACAAGAACTTGTAAGAGAGAAAATGTTATATACCTTTCTCTTTTTGGGTCAGTTTACTCTTTTTACTCTCCTTCTTCTTCCCTCCTTTACTACTTTTAGTGTCAGATCTCTTCCTTGTTTCTGATGTGAAAAATAGTAACAAATTATACCACTGTTTTCAATATAGAGTAAAAAATATCATAGCTTTGTTTTAAGTACAGCATTGAAAGAAATGTGCTTCTGATTATAATGGGAAAAAATGGAAAAATCATGTACATCATTACTGTCAGTCAAGTGATTTGTGAAGTCTAAAATTAAAATAAATCATGTACATCATTACTGTCTGTCAAGTGATTTGTGAAATCTAAAATTAAAATAAAATCATGTACATCATTACCGTCTGTCAAGTGATTTGTGAAGTCTAAAATTAAAATAAAATCATGTACATCATTACTGTCTGTCAAGTGATTTGTGAAGTCTAAAATTAAAATAAATCATGTACATCATTACTGTCTGTCAAGTGATTTGTGAAGTCTAAAATTAGAATTTTTTAAAACAATGATTTCTATCTCAAGCCAACAACAAGAAGTGTTAAATTTTGTTGTATTGCATTTATCAGCAAATTTAAATTTCTGTTTATATTTAAATGTTGATTGTGCAGAAAAAAGCACTGATGATGTCACCACACCAATGGTAGTTGATGTTAATATCTGCCTTATTATTCATTTTATTACCAACTGCCAATAACACTAACACTTGGAATACGCAATGGGATGCATAATTACAACGATTGTGACCTCATCCTAATCAAAATTTTAGATGCCAAATGTTCTTAATCATAAGCAAAAGTTCAGAAACTTTAATGATTAATTACAGGGAAAGAGAATGCAAAATCACTGTATTATCAAGACCTTAAGCAAATTCTGTTCTCACCTTTGTGTGCTTGTCTTTCCTCCTCTTCCTCATCTCCATCCTGGACGTCATTTAAGTCAGCAGAAGGCTTGGCTTGTGGTACTCCAATCTTTGCTGCTAACTCTGCTGCGAATCCTGTCAGGGGTGCCTAAAAATCAAAATGTACCTCAATGACTACTATTTGGTATGATCAAGCCATGCTAAAATGATTAAATTCAATTGATGTGAATTTTTTTTTTTTGTTTGGCAATTATTCATTGGTTTGATAATTCTAGATTCATTTATTAGAATTGTTTTTCATGGTTCATACAATATATACAGTTAAATGTATCTTTGTAAACACAGTACTGGATAGTCATTGTTGTTGTGGGGCTTACCGCCATTTTTCAGTACACGAGAGGCTATACATGATGGCCAGTATTTATAGACAAGATGCTACTCTAGAGATTATGTTTAACACTCTGCAATTGGGGAAGGAAGTGCTAAGTTGTTTGCTCTACAAATCTTATAAAGGTGATAAAAATAACATACACTGACATTTATTTCACCTACTTTGACTGACATTTATTTTTCAGCATTAAGAAAAAACTTTATATTTTGCATGCAGCTGGTTGCTTATGAAAGTGACCATTTCAGTGTGCTCTGAAAATGTAAATAACACAATTAGCACCAAATAGACTAAATCTGCTTGTCCTTAAAATAGTAATTTCTCAGTGTAGACATTACCATTTTGTAGAAATTCACCTACAAAATTTTAAAATCTTAATAAACTAAACAAAAATATCAAGTTATTTTCCTATAATTTACCCTATGTTTAGAAAGTGAAAACAGTCATTTAGAACTATGATAATGGAATTCCTGTGATAATGGAATTCCTCCACAGTTAAAAAAAAATTCCAGACCTTTTCCAGGTTTCTTAATGAATGGAATCGAAAAACATTTATACTTAGAAAACATGCATTTATGAAGTCAAAAGCTTCTACTATGAGACTTTCCCCACACCATCTGAATTAACCACATATATTATATTACTGGAAACAAAGATAGATGTTCATATGATCCGCTTAAGTGCAAAAACTGTTAAAGCAACATTAAAAATCCAAATCAGACAAGTTAGGAATTAGTGGTTTCCAGAATAAAATAGAAAAGATTAAAAACTTCAGCTCAAGTAGAAAAAATTTTTTTTTTTAACAAGTCCAAATACATTGCTATATATTATAAAATTGATGTAAAATATAAAAATCTAACAAACAAACAATGCAAATTAAAATATACACAAGCAAAGCAGACTGTTATTAATAATATATGAAAACTCAAGTTATCTCCCATAAATCTTTTAAAAATGGAAAATATGACTTTTTTAAATGCATGTCCATTGCATAGGAAGAGTAATGGATGGATACAACACACACAAAAATCTGAATGTATTTCCTAGACTATCAAAAAATAAGATAAATTAAAATTTAAATGATAAGAGAATACTTGAAGGAATGCAAATGAAAATCAATCTGCATAAGAAATGCAAAGCAAAATGCAGATTTGGTAAAATAGCATGTCTGAAATTTAAAACTGCATTTATCCTGTAAAATCTGAATGCTAAATCAATACATGTTTTGGTAATGCATGCATAGTATAAATAAATGATTGGAAGATCTGAAATTATTACACAAACCTTTGATTTTTCTTCTAAAACTTTCTCTTCTTTTGAATCTTTTTCTTGATCATCATCCTCACTGTCACTCTTATTGTCTCCCCTACCTGGACTAAACAAGTCACCTTCACTGTCACTCTCCTCAGTCTGGTAATTAAAAAACAAAATATGAATGTCAGAATGGCTTGTGACAAAGCCCCAAAATACACCTGAAAAACAAGTTTTCACCACAGCTACTGATCACTTGCCAATGGATACTTGTGCTATGTCAATCAACAACAATTTATACAAGCACTAAGTCTTTCTTACTATAATAACTAAAAAAGAATTACTTCTTCATTTGAACATTTACCAAAAATTGGGTGAGAAATTTTGCAAATATTATGATTTAAATTTCTATAAGGGCAAACATTCTCCCAGTGGCCATTTGGGTTCTTTTGGTTACCAAAATTTCAAAATTCTGTTTTCAGCATAATGCTCATACTGTTGAACTAACAAATTGATCATGTGGGGAAATTTCAAGAGGTAAAATCTTGTGCATGTAAACGACATGATAAACAGTGTCCTTATCAAATGTACATGCTAGAAGAGTTAGCTCCCTTTGAGCATATTGCTAGCTTACAACTTTATCTTTCTTCCAATATGGTCATACCCAATATTTTTTTTTTTACTTTTTAGGATTGTTTAGCTTTGTGTTTTTCAGCACAACAATAAATGTAGGCCATTATTGTTGAGCTGGACTGTGTAGTGATATAACCCATGAAATGAGCAGTTCAGTGACAACCTGAACACATGGCAGTACATCCAAGCAAATAATGATGTACAAGGTTGATTTGCTTCATCCAATTTCATAAAGGTCTGATGACAGAGAGACTTGTTAAAAATGGTTAATTATTTTAAGGGTTTATTATGGCACGTTCTGGTATTATATTCTCATGGCAAAAAGTTTGAAAAAGCAAAAAAGTCTAAATAAAGTCACAAGACCTGCACAATCTTTTGTTAACACCAAAACAAACTGAATTATTAAAACAAGTTTCTTGATGTTTTCAAAACCAAATATGATCCATATGTCATATTGTTACATGCAAAAATAAAGATTTTAAGGACAATGCATGTATTCCAGTTTTCTTTTAATGAAATTTGCAAAGTACAAAAAATGAACTAGCTTAGTTTCAATTTTTTGTAATGTGCTCAAGATGACTCGTGTACTCACATCAGAGTCAGAGGTACTGGCAGGCTTTCTTGGAGGTGGTTTTCCTGAGTCACTATCACTTTCACTGTAGGAATACTAATAGAGGGCAAAAACACAAAAATTAAACAAAAAGAAAGGTATGCACAGTGAGAACACAAAAGATGAAAAACTATAGTTTGAACACAAAACAACATAAACTACAGTGAGAACACAATATAAAACACAAATACAGTGAGAAAACGATATAAAACAATCATAACTACAGTGAGAAGACAATATATAACAGATAACTACAGCAAGAAAGGAAAGCAATATAACCTTTAAACTACAAATAACTACAGTGATAACACAATATAAAACACAGACAATTACAGTGAGAACACAATATAAAACAGATAACTATAATGAGAAAACAATATGAAGCCAACAACTACATTGAGAAAACAAAAAAGTAACATAATTGTGAAATAAAAATAAAAACACAAAAGTAAATGGTACACTATATAATAGCCACATCATTATTTTGTTGAAAGCATTTTCTACTTTCAATATCTGTGCCCATAACCTCTGACCTAATGACATTACATTTGATTGGTGACTTTGTTGTCATAAATGCAAGCCATCCACAAAGTTTTCTCACAACCATTATCTTTCTTGAGTTTTTCTGACCCTGCTTTCACTGACCTATTAACGGCAACCAAATTCCTTCTTCAAAAAAAATGTCATGAAGGCAAATCATACTAAACCTATGTAGTTTTGTGCAATCGTTTTCCATCTTTCAGTCACTGAAACACTGACATTTGCATTCCAAAATAAACAGCTGTTTCCTGGTCTATATTCAAACCATTCACAAGCTACAGTCAGTGTCAGTGATGACAATACATGGTAGCATATAGAAACTAGTTTTCTTCTTCAAGTTATTGTGGCCTTGACATTTTACCATATGCTTTTAAACCATATTAAATGCATATCATTTATTAATTCGGTAAATTGAACCATAATCTAGTTTTATCAATAATGAAGGAATGGGTTCATCAAAAGAGCAAACTTTACATCAGAAGTATAGTTTTTTTTCTACTTATGTATATGTGTTTGCATTGCTACCAAAATTAAGCTCCCCTTCAATGTGATGTTGTCCATGGGCTACAAAACAACTTGACTATGGCATATTGAGAAAAACAATACAAATCAACCCAAGGAATAGTGGGAAGCACACATGAACTTGAATTATGGTACAGCAAGAATGATATAACCTTTTCAAATGATAATTATTTAACAAGGTAATCAAGATATACTAAGCTACACATTGTTTTCTATCAACCCAGATTGTCCAATGCTTGGCTGGCTTTCAACTCTTATTGTCCAACACTTGGCTGGCTTTTAACCCATATTGTCATGCATCTGACAAACTAAATACAAGTTTTATTTCAACCCATAGTGTCTTACATTTGACAATTACAATAAATGGCTTTCTTTCAACCCAGATTGTCAGTCATACATTTGAACACCCAATTACAATACCATGGTTTTAGTTTGGACATGTGGGTCATAGCAGCACCATGTTACATACGAAATCATGTTACAATTGTCTTAAACATGAGCGCACTGTAATGGCAGATGTACAAATCTTTTCCTTAAATATTTTTCTTACAGGTGCACATATTATTCAGATTTTATGGTATATGTAGATGCAGACATGACCCCTAATTTATACTGTATCATAAAATCTGAAATTCCATTCTTGATGTTTAAGGAGTTATTCCATTTGACACAAGCAAGCATGCACAAGATTATTTTGCCTCTAACTATGGAGTGAGTAATGTCATATCACCTCTGATTCGGACTTGTCCTTATTGTCCACCTCAGGCTCACTCTCACTCAGACTGCCGTGGTCACTCTCTTCGTCATCTGGAAAATGGAAATTTGTTTCAAAGGGATGGAACACAAACAGAGGAAAAAGGATGTACATATTAAATGGCTAACCAAAATAATTCTTGCAATATAGTAATGCATAAGAACACACATCTGCAAACAAAAACAAACAAAACAATGATAAACACTAAACATACTACAAGTCAATACATTGTCAGCTTTTCCAAATTAAATAATTCCTTTTTAAATTATAAAGGTCAAAACTTCTTACTGTAAATATATTAAGTTTGCATACCAGGTAAAAATACTATTTCTGTTAGTCACACCTATACCATAACCATTAACAGTTTGAGTCTATCATGTGTACAGACAATACCATTAACAATTTCAATCTATCACATGTAATGATAATACCAGTAACACTGAATCTATCATGTGTACTGACAATCCCAGTCACAATTTGAGTCTATCAAAGGGACTAGGTAAGTAACGCTATAAATCTAACAAATTCATTAACTACACTTGTAACAGCTGTAGTCTACCAAGTGTATTTATTATACCAGTAACAGTCAGTCTATTGTGTGTCCTGAATAAAAGTAAGTTTTAATCCATCAAGTGTAATAAGTTGGTGTCTATCATGTGTATCAATGATACCAGTAATAGTTTCAGTCTATCATGTGTACTGGCAATACCAAGTAACAGTTTCAATCTATCACATATACTGGCTATACCCAGTAACAGTTTCAGTCTATCGCATGTACTGGCTATACCCAATAGCAGTTTCAGTCTATCATGTGTACTGGCTATACCCAGCAGCAGTTTCAATCTATCACATGTACTGGCTGTACCCAGTAACAGTTTCAGTCTATCACATGTACTGGCTATACCCAGTAACAGTTTCAGTCTATCAAATGTACAAGCTATACCCAATAGCAGTTTCAGTCTATCATGTGTACTGGCTAAACCCAGTAGCAGTTTCAATCTATCACATGTACTGGCTATACCCAGTAACAGTTTCAGTCTATCACATGTACTGGCTATACCCAGAAACAGTTTCAGTCTATCACATGTACAAGCTATACCCAATAGCAGTTTCAGTCTATCATGTGTACTGGCTATATCAAGTAACAGTTTCAGTCTATCATGTGTAGTTTCAGTCTATCATGTGTACCGGATATACCCAGAAACAGTTTCAGACTATCATGTATACTGGCTATACCCAGTAACAGTTTCAGTCTTTCACATGTACTGGCTATACCCAATAGTAGTTTCAGTCTATCACATGTATTGGCTATACCCAGAAGCAGTTTCAGTTCATCACATGTACTGGCTATACAAAGCAACAGTTTCAGTCTATCATGTGTACTGGCTATATCCAGTAACAGTTTCAGACTATCACATGTATTGGCTATACCCAGTAACAGTGTCAGTCTATCATGTGTACTGGCTATACCCAGTAACAGTTTCAGACTATCACATGTATTGGCTGTACCCAGTAACAGTTTCAGACTATCACATGTACAAGCTATACCCAATAGTAGTTTCAGTCTATCATGTGTACTGGCTATACCCAGTTGCAGTTCAGTCTATCACATGTATTGGCTATACCCTGTAACAGTTTCAGTCTATCATGTGTACTGGCTATACCCAGTAACAGTTTCATTCTATCACATGTACTGGCTATACCCAGTAGCAGTTTCAGTCAATCATGTGTACTGACTATACCCAGTAGCAGTGTCAGTCTATCACTTGTACTGACTATACCCAGTAGCAGTTCCAGTCTATCACATGTACTGGCTGTACCCAATAGCAGTTTCAGTCTATCATGTGTACTGTCTATACCCAGTAACAGTTTCAGTCTATCACATGTACTGACTATACCCAATAGCAATTTCAGTCTATGACATATAAAGGCTATACCCAATAGCAGTTTCAGTTTATCATGTGTACTGTGTATACCAAGTAACAGTTTCAGTCTATCAAGTCTATAGGCTATACCCAGTAGCAGTTTCAGTCTGTCACATGTACAAGCTATGCCCAATAGCAGTTTCAGTTTATCATGTATACTGTCTAAACCCAGTAGCAGTTTCAATCTATCACATGTACTGGCTATACTCAGTAACAGTTTCAGTCTATCACATGAACTGGCTATACCCAGTAACAGTTTCAGTCTATCACATGCACAAGTTATACCCAATAGCAGTTTCAGTCTATCATGTGTACTGGCTATACCAAGTAACAGTTTCAGTCTATGTATTGGCTATACCCAATAGCAGTTTCAGTCTATCATGTGTACTGGATATACCCAGAAACAGTTTCAGTCTATCATGTATACTGGTTATACCCAGTAACAGTTTCAGTCTATCACATGTACTGGCTATACCCACTAGTAGTTTTAGTCTATCACATGTATTGGCTATACCCAGAAGCACTTTCAGTTCATCACATGTATTGGCTATACCCAGAAACAGTGTCAGTCTATCATGTGTACTGGATATACCCAGACACAGTTTCATTCTATCATATGTACTGGCTATACCCAGTAGCAGTTTCAGTCTATCATGTATACTGGCTAAATCCAGTAGCAGTTTCAATCTATCACATATACTGGCTATACCCAGTAACAGTTTCAGTCTATCACATGAACTGGCTATACTCAGTAGCAGTTTCAGTCTATCATGTGTACTGGCCATACCCAGTAACATTTTCATTCTATCACATGTACTGGCTATACCCAGTAGCAGTTTCAGTCTATCACATGTACTGGCTATACCCAGTAACAGTTTCAGTCTATCACATGAACTGGCTATACTCAGTAGCAGTTTCGGTCTATCATGTGTACTGGCTATACTCAGTAGCAGTTTCAGTCTATCATGTGTACTGGCTATACCCAGTAACAGTTTCAGTCTATCATGTGTACTGGCTCTACCCAGTAACAGTTTCATTCTATCACATGTACTGGCTATACCCAGTAGCAGTTTCAGTCTATCATGTGTACTGGCTATACCCAGTAGCAGTTTCAGTCTATCATGTGTACTGACTATACCCAGTAGCAGTTTCAGTCTATCACAATTACTGGCTGTACCCAATAGCAGTTTCAGTCTGTCATGTGTACTGTCTATACCCAGTAACAGTTTCAGTCTATCACATGTAATGACTATACCCAATAGCAATTTCAGTCTATGACATATACTGGCTATACCCAATAGCAGTTTCAGTCTATCATGTGTACTGTCTATACCAAGTAACGGTTTCAGTCTATCAAGTCTATAGGCTATACCCAGTAGCAGTTTTAGTGTATCACATATATTGGCTATACCCAGTAGCAGTTTCAGTCTGTCACATGTACAAGCTATACCCAATAGCAGTTTCAGTCCATCATGTATACTGGCTAAACCCAGTGACAGTTTCAGTCTATCACATGAACTGGCTATACCCGGTAGCAGTTTCAGTCTATCACATGTACTGGCTATACCCAATAGCAGTTTCAGTCTATCATGTGTACTGGCTATACCCAGTAGCAGTTTCAATCTATCACATGTACTGGCTGTACCCAGTAACAGTTTCAGTCTATCATATGTACTGGCTATACCCAGTTAACAGTTTCAGTCTATCACATGCACAAGCTATACCCAATAGCAATTTCAGTCTATCATGTGTACTGGCTATACCAAGTAACAGTTTCAGTCTATGTATTGGCTATACCCAATAGCAGTTTCAGTCTATCATGTGTACTGGATATACCCAGAAACAGTTTCAGTCTATCATGTATACTGGCTATACCCAGTAACAGTTTCAGTCTATCACATGTACAGGCTATACCCAATAGTAGTTTCAGTCTATCACATGTATTGGCTATACCCAGAAGCAGTTTCAGTTCGTCACATGTACTGGCTATACAAAGTAACAGTTTCAGTCTATCATGTGTACTGGCTATACCCAGTAGCAGTTTCAGTCTATCACATGTATTGACTATACCCAGTAACAGTTTCAGTCTATCATGTGTACTGGCTATACCCAGTAACAGTTTTATTCTATCACATGTACTGGCTATACCCAGTAGCAGTTTCATTCTATCATGTGTACTGGCCATACCCAGTAGCAGTTTCAGTCTATCATGTGTACTGGCTATACCCAGTAACAGTTTCATTGTATCACATGTACTGGCTATACCCAGTAGCAGTTTCAGTCTATTAAGTGTACTGACTATACCCAGTAGCAGTTTCAGTCTATCACATGTACTGACTATACCCAGTAACAGTTTCAGTCTATCACATGAACTGGCTATACCCAGTATCAGTTTCAGTCTATCACATGTACTGGCTATACCAAGTAATGGTTTCTATCTATATGCACTGGCTAGCAGTTTCTGTCAGGAGCTAAGTGGACAAAAAGAACAGCCTATTATCATCAGTGGATAATAGAAACTAGGCTGCCATAACCTTCCTTATCAGTAATTAGTTGCATTGTTCACAATGACTGTACCATAACATATCCAATACATTGAGTGATGTGGAGATAACTGCAGTTTTAATGTATCAGACATATTAGGTCTTTACAAATTAATACAACTAAGTTTTTTAAATGTTTGAAATTATCAATGTGGGTACAACATGGTTGTAAATGCTTACTGCAAAAAAAAAATCAATTTTCTTTATATTTAAGAGATAAGCCAGAATTCATCTTTGATAACATCAACAGCTCCATTTGAAATGAGACACTTATGTTTTCCTTTATTTTGTTTTAAAGACAAGTACTAATAGTGAAATCTAGAGAGATCAAGTAATACAAGAAAATTTGTCTTTCATCAGCAGTTTCTGAGAATATTTGCTTATATTCACTGACCTGATACATCAGCAAGCCCGACATTGTCATCATTGATGAAATTTGGAGTACCAATCAGATATGGAAGTGGTCTGCTCAAATATGGATCCTGCAATACACACAAATAAAATTGTAAATAACACATAAGTTATGGTCCTGACTAAAACAAAAATTTATCTGGCAAGTTTCTTTGATCTTCTTGATTCAAGACAGAATTATTAAGCATGAGAAAAAGTAGAATGTAGTTATTTCTTTGCTAATCTACCTCTATTAGATGTGTCTGTATCTATCCCACGTATCATAAAAAAAGTTTGTTGCTCCAGCACACATGATGAGAACACTTCAAATAATTAAAACACAAAATATTAACATTCTGCTTCAAACAATTATTTTTTGCCTATAAGAGCTGAAAAGGTGATTCATTCATTAGGAAAATGAATAGAATTTTGACTACAATGTCTTTTCTGAAACAATAATGTTGCAAAAGTTCTGTAAGCAGCATTTAACTCTATTTTACTTAAACATTTAATCATAATAATTTCTAACCACCCAATATATTTTCAGACACATTTAAGCTGTAATAATTTATAATAAAGGGATTACAAGGGATTTCTGAAAATTAGAAAAGTTTCACTCTTGCCTGTATATGAGAGCACAGAAATTAATGCTGACTCTATCACATTTTGTGAGACAAGTTTCACTCACAATTGCTTGTATGTGAGAGCATGTAGGGAATAATAATGATGAAACTAATAAATTTTATGAAACAAGTTTCAAACACACCTGACAATATTAAGAGTATGTAGACAATATACATGTTGAATCTATCACATTTTATAAGTTTTACTCTCACTTGCCTTTGCCTCAAAGATGGGATCTACTTTGTAAGCTGTATCCTCCTCCCCCTCCTCCGAATCTGAGTTGGCAACATTGGCGTCAAGTTTGTCAAAAAACTGATCAATGACTTCTACTCCAAGTTTCACAGCCTCTGTAACTTTGGAAATCAACTCTGCCTCTCTCTGTTCTTTTGTCTTTTCCTAAAAACAAAATCAATGAAAACTCTCAGGAGTTTTGTGGATTTTAGACAGATATTCAAACCTCAACTGGTTATTTTTAAAGTCACAGTCTATGTGTCAAAATGTTAGCAAAGGATGTGTGTGGAAGACCGATATTCACGATATGTATACATGCCCAATTTTAAAAATGAGCTATTTTCTCATAGAATTGTTGACTAAATAACAGACAAAAAGAAAAATGTGTGGTTAAATGTTTATTTAGTTTTTCTGGATTAAAGATGCAACAAACAGAAGTCATGGAAACACATCCCAAATTGCCTCATTGTTTAGATTACAAAATTTAATCAAGGCATAACTATCATAACTCTATAGTCTTCATGGACCGCTTGTGGACACTGGATATATCAGGAACCATTTGTTCAATGGAACATTTCATCTTTATATATTTTATGACTTAAATTTATTCGAACTTAAACATATCTGCATTTTGTCTTTGATGTAAGAGTATGTGTGTGCATATGTGTCTTTGGGACTTTTAAAATATCTTTAAAACAATTTCAGTCAATACACTATGATGTTTGCAGTGAGGTAGTTTATAGTAATGTCTAGCACTGGGACATCATGCTGTAGACACGTAGCATGATGTCCCCACCCAAGCACATTATCTTGACAATAGGCCAACAAGTCCTAACACTAACCCCTTAATGCAGAGTGTGAAGTAAGGCAGCTGTTAGTACCATTTTGTACAAGTCTTTGATATGACTCAGTTGGGGTTTGAACCCAAAATCTCCTGTGTCTAAGGTGGACACTCTAACCAGTAGACAACCAGTGAGGTTTTGTGTAAGAGTACCTGAGATCATCAATAATCAGATTTGTAATATGCATCCTTTAGAATAATTTCCTTAAAATGTAGCAAAGATCAAACTGACATTGTCCTATGTATAGCTTCCTTAAAATAACAACAATAAAAACACATCACTCAGCTGTTATCTGTATGTAAAGGTCAGCATTGCTTATTCATTCATTATTTTGGAAATAAAGCCCATACAAGATTTAAAACAAAAAGATTACCAAGTCTAAATATGGAATAAACATCAGTTTCAAAATCTGGACATTTTTTAGTTCATATATAAAAATCTCTGCATATGTTATTGTGACTATTTTGAAAGCCATTCATGGATTCCATCTAGAAACAAGAAGCTGGTATGGCCTGCATGTCAAGCCATGCACAAGTTCTATATAGAAACAAGAAGCTGGCATTGGCCTTCAGGTTTAGCCATGCATGAAATCTATATAAGCTGGATTTTGCCTACATGAAAAGCATGCATTGATTCTATAGAGACACAAGAAGTTGGTGATGGCCTACAGGTCAAGCCATGCATTGATTCTATATAGAAACAAGAAGCTGGCAATGGCCTACAGGTAAAACCATGCATAAATTCTATACAGAAACAAGAAAGTGACTATGGTCTATATATCAAGCCATGCATTGATTCTATATAGAAACAAGAAGCTGACAAAGGCCTACAAGTCAAGCCATGCATGAATTCTATATAGGCTAGTTATTGCCTACATGTCAAGCCAAGCATGGATTCTATACAGAAACAAGAAAGTGACCATGGCCTACATATCAAGCCATGCATTGATTCTATATTGAAAGATGAAGCTGGCTATACCCAACAGGTCAAGGCAATTTCACAGCTCTAATAATGAGGCCATTTATATTGTTAGAGAAAAGTACATTGGTGTGTACACTAAATACATGTGTTCTGTGTATCACAATGTAGCACTAAATGCATATTATGTGTTCTGTATATTACAGTATAACAAAATGCATATCATGTGTTCTATATATATTACAGTATGACACTACATGCATAAGTTCTGAATTATTACAAGAAAACACTTAAAACTGAAATAAAATCTTGTTTTCTAGCAACATTTTCTCTACACACTTCTTAAAGAATAAAATCGCGTGATGCAATGTCCATTCTTACATCTTATTGTCACATATTTACTGCATGTCACTTGATTTTCAAATTGATCAAGACACAATCAAGCCAGTCAAATTTGGATAACGTACAAACTGATCCATGCACAGTCAAGCTGTAGTCACATTCTGATCTACATAATGATCTGTTTAACTGCAGCAAAACTTTCCACTTTGTTCAAATGAAATCTATTATTTTTTAACATATCTAATATGTAGAAGAAAAGTTACCCTTCAATAAAAAAGGCCCCAAAACTGATCCCCTCCACAACACAGATAACAAAGATAACTGTAACTACATAGTTTGGAGTTATCATGAATTCAGTGTAAGAATATACTCATGGCCAGAACCAAGCTGTCAGAGGACTGCAAAATTTAAAAGTTTGTCACTGGCTGGATTATTGGCAAGCTATGTACAATGATGTATGTAATTAGATACCTTTCTTTGCCTGGATTATCAACAAGATATCTATGTGTATGGAAATGGTTGTAATTAGATACATTTCCTTGCCTTGATTATTGGCTATCTATCTATGATGGTGTATGGAAATGATCATAATTAGATACCTTTCTCAGCCTCAATTATCGGCTAGCTATCTAGGATGGTGTATGAAAATGATCATAATTAAATACCTTTCTCGGCCTCGATTATTGGCTAGCTATCTACTATGGTGTATGGAAATGATCATAATTAGATACCTTTCTCAGCCTGGATTATCAGCATGCTATTTCTAATATTATTTTCAAATAACTTTGTTTAAAATTATTTCTTGCTGTCTTATACATGAAAGAAAAGATAATTCCTTCTTATTCTCCTCTTTTTAAAACCTTATTTCAAACATAATTTCTGATTCATCCTACATGGCAAGTTTCTGGGAATTACACAGAAAGCAGCACTAGCATAGAAACTGCCATAATCAAAACAAAATAACCAAGTTTACCTTAATATTTCCTTAAATACTTTCATATCACCATTGGATTGGGATTTAATTTTTCTACAAGAGATATGTCTCTTTTTCAATTAGGCAGATGTCCCTAAATCCATAGTATTTTAGCAGTATGCTTGCCATAAATATTATAACATTGATCTTTGTTATTACAGGATTTGTCAGTTTTAACACTTATCTTTCACAATAAAAACATTAAATATCTATCAACAACATGGCTACTTTAGAAGGTAAAAATATTCATACTTTCTTGAATCAAAATAAAAACGTGTAACTTATACATTTTATATTTTGATGTCTTCCATTGTGATACACTTAATGCTTATTTTCTGTTGTAAGATGTGAATCTAGAGACAATGGAACAGAAAATGTTCAAAGCAAAAACAAACAACAAAAAACGGCACTCTTCTGGAAATATACTTCAAAGTCAGGTCAGCAATTCGGTCAGTACAATTCCTATTTTTGATTAAATCTTGTATCAACAATCCAGGAAAGTGAAACTGCCTTGACAAGAAATTGCAGCTTATACCCCATCCCCCCATATTTCCCCAAATGAACATATGCCTTGTCACCCGTTACAACCAAATACTGCATCATTAAATAAGTTTTGAGACTAACTTTTATGATGTAATTAATCAGTTTATTCATTATATTTCACTTAAAAATTAGCAGAATGAAATCGATTGCCTTTGACATGTATGTAATGCTATTATTAAGGTCATGCAGCAGTCTTTATGATTCCAGATATCAAGATTTTACTATGGTCATAAAGCATAATGATAATTTTATTTAGCTTTATGGCAAGTAAAACACCAATGTTGAACATTTATTTTGCCATTACAAATTGTAACCGCTGTTCATTTCTTCCTATATTCTCATGACTTGGCCCTATTTAGACAAGGTAAAATACTTATCTTGAAAAGTTTAGTCAAGCATTATCCTTGGGAAAAATACAGAACCAAAATGTGAATGTATGACTATATCCAATGAGTTAGCATATCTGGTTTCAGGCAAAGTTATTTTTTTGCTAAAACTCCTAGGGTACTGTAACAGCAATTTAAACTCTAAATATTTACAAGTTTTCACACAAGTTCTGAAACCAACATTTAAAAATAGAGAGATATAACATTTACAAAGGGATATAATCTGATGTTTACCTGTACTTCTGTTTTCTTCTCTTCCGGAACTACCTCTTCATGGCTGACATCTTCATCGTACACTCTCTATGGAAATCAGAGAAGTGCAAGGACATCATATTGTGCTTCCTGCTTGTATTCCCAAACTAAGTAAGTATGCGTGTATGATCTAGAACCTTTGTCATTTACTGATTTTCCTAAACCAAATAATAACACCCTCTCTCAATTATTTTAAAAAATATTACTAATTGCACAGACCCAACACAACCCCTTCTCTTGAAAATAATCCTGAATCCTGTCAAGTACCATCTAAGTTAGAATTCTTTCTTCACAAGAGATTAGTAAACAGGTTCTTGTGTCCTTAATTGGAAATAAGTAGGAATACTGAAAATGTACTCAAATATGTAAATAAAAAAAAAATGTGGAAAATCTGTATATTAACATAGTATGCAGCCAAAAGGGAAGTACTTGTCATATTCCACATGCATCCCATATTCAAGTATGCTTGTTTGTACTTTAAGTTTCAGTTGAATCTAGATTCTTTAAACTTCCACGAATATAACTTTCTTATCCATCTTGTACACATACATACATACATGTTTATGATCAAGCATAACCATGATTTCACTCTAAATACATGTATTAAGTACTGTATAAGATTTTAAAAATAAAATAATATTGCTTACATTCTCAACAAACTGTGTGTTGGCAAGCATGATAAAATCATTGATCACATTGCTGACCCTCACATCTGTCAACTGGAAAAAGAAAAGGACATTATTATCTGACTGCTATTATGTTAATTTACCACTTAGACCAAGTATTTTTCTTCCTTAAAAAAGGGACTATGTGAGAAAAAGACATTATTATCTGACTACTAACATGTTAATTTACCACTTAGACCAAGTATTTTCCTTCCTTAATAAAAAGTGACTATGTGAGAGGTCAACTTAGGTCAGAGTAATTACATTGTGTACTTCATTTTTAATAAGTTCAAGGTACTTAAAAAGTACTGATTACTCATTTAAGATGTTTATGTTAAGAAAGATATTGATGCAATGCTATAGTTTGCTAGAAACTTAAAAAAAACAACTGTTTGTTATATCAGTCATTGCAATGAGTGAACTTTATTGTGTACATGGAAGTATACACATATATACCCTAACCTGTCTTAGCAAACACCTCTCTAATGAAAATCCTTCAACAAGTGTCCTCTATATATCAGACTCCTGTTAAACAGACATTGCCTTTTTTCATGATAGTTATGTAAAACAGACAATGTCCTAATACATGCATGAATAGCCTCAATTGTCCCTTACCAATCCAGCTTGTTTTCATAGTCAACTTCATTGTGGACAATGAAAATGCTCAACTACATTGCATTATATTCAGTTTACTTAGCTGGGTTCCTGCTACAATATTGAACAAGATTCCAGGCCTTTTCCAAACCAAAAGAAATAACAATTTATAGACACAACAATATGGCAAGATTATTGAGGCTGTATACAGGGAGACAGCCATCGGGGAAGAGGCTTTCATCACAAATAATGATATAATGGATCTATGGGAACAGACCTTGATCAATATGGCTTTTAAGAGCAGAAAGTTCCATGTTAGAAATATCAATTATTTCCTACAAAGCTGACATGAAATTTTGGTCTTAAATTTGGAAGGCCCTATCTAGGCTTTAAAGGCATCTGTTTCTAAATGTTATAAACACAATATCCAGGCATTCTTTAAATTATAATATTAGGTCCACACAGACACAAAAAAAATCAGTCAATAAATGGCAAATAAAAAAAAACTCCAACAAAATTAAAATTGATATACTAACAATAACAACACAAAACTTGATGAAATAATCCACTAAATCAAAAATATAGACTATTTATCAATTTGTGTGCATAAAAGACCAGTCAAATGATGGCATGGACCATACATCAATTAAAGACCAGTCCAAATGATGGCACGGACCATGCATCACTTAAAGGCCAGTCCAAATGATGGCATGGACCATGGAACAATAAAAGACCAGTCAAATGGATGGCATGGACCATGCATCACTTAAAGCCAGTGGAAATGATGGCATGGACCATGCATCAATTAAAGATCAATCAAAATGATGGCATGGACCATGCATCAATTAAAGACCAATCAAAATGATGGCATGGACCATGCATCAATTAAAGACCAGTCAAAATGATGGCATGAACCATGCATCAATTAAAGACCAATCAAAATAACGATGGCATGGACCATGCATCAATTAAAGACCAGTCAAAATGATGGCATGGATCATGCATCAATTAAAGTATTACCCATTTATCTCTCCATCCTCTGGACTAAGGTAACAGTGTTGACATAAACATTTTTCAAGATGGAGGGGTAAAAACTAAAATTCTGCAAACAAGTGAAATCTATGAGAGGTGATCATCTTCTGCATGTATGATATTTACCAAGAGAAAATAAATAATAGACATTTTGGTTAAATAGAGACAAAACTACTTTGAAATTAACTTTTATACTGACAACTTCAGTTTGTATAATACAGCCCATAATGCATTAAGCATTGTAAATGTACATGAAAAATACACAAATTCAAGTATAGGCCACATTCTTAGAAAATTCAAATACCAGTCAAATCTATTAAAATGCTCAAATAACATAAAAATGGTAGTCCTTGTTCAATTGTATCCCATTGTCAAAAAACATGTTATTAAACAATATGCTATTCACTGCAAGAAGCACATGGCTGTATACTTATTTATAAGTTACATGTACATATACCTAAATTGGCCTAAATTTGCATCAGACAATTACCACTTTGCTGAGGCTACCAAGGGATGAGGCTACTCAAACGGAAATCAAAACATGTGAACGAAAAATCAAAATTGTGACAAATATCTTTATGAGCTGTTCTAGCTTCAGTAAAAAAGATGTCAAAAATATCTCATCGCAAAAGACTGGAATAAAATTTATATTTTATGCTACTGTTGTAGCCATCATAAGCAGAATGTTAATTTTTTCCTGTAGAAAGGAAACTTTCATGGTATGATAAATGTGTTCCATTCACAAAGGTAAATTAAACAATTATCAGCTTCCATTACATAAATTTAAGTTTGGTGCTGACTTCCGCTGATGACAAATGTATTCCATGTGTTATAGAAATTGCCACCCAAAGCCATCTATGGAGAACCAAAACAAATGCTCCATTGTTATTGTGACAGCAACATCAAATAGTTCTAGTACAGTGAATGAATCAGAACTAGCAGCTTGTTAACATAAACGATTAGGAAACAATTTATTCCATTTGGGAACTACAGCTTATGTTAATATATGTGTTAATTTGTCCCAAATGCAAATGAGAACTCATGCTGCCAGTTTCTATAATAAAAAAATTTTAAGACCTTTTGCAAGATTTGTTTAGACATTTTTAAAATTTTTCAAATATTTTCTAAACCTGGTAAATAAATTTTAATTATAGGACCGTTCAAGACTTCAACGCATGTGGACACTCTGCTGTCAAGACTATATCATCAATCAGATTGGAAAAGAAATGGTACCAGCAATGGGCAACAAACTTATAAAACTGCCCACACATGACAGACACCGAACATTGTTTAATTCGGTAAACAAAGCTGTGCCTAACAGACATTATATTCATACATGTGTGGATTTATCTCCCTTTTAACTTGCCAAATGCTATGGATTGCTCATAGATTTGTAAAGTCTAGCTTGTTTTGATTAACAAGATCTTTGCTTCAATCAGATCAGAAAAAAGAATAGTTATGTTGCTCAGCCCTGCAAGAACAAATTCATATCTTTATGAACACTCATTAACATGCATGAACTGTTCTTCAACTGTTCATTATCAGTTCATCATTTGATTTCATGAACCAATGTTCATGAAAGTCCCCCAGATACACTCATGAACACTTAATGAATTCTGATGCATCATATATGAAGTTCATGAACACACTGATGAACTTCTATTAACTATTATAAATATCTTAAAAGTTCCTGAACTGACATGAACTTGGTTCATGAACAATTCAAGTACTTTAATGTACCAGTAAGATAATTATTAAAAATGTCTATGACATTAATATACCATTATGTTCATAAAACATTCATGAAAATTGATTAAATAAACTTCTTCAATAATTATGAAATATAAATAAAGGTGAATAACCTTTAAAAATGATATGAATACTGTCTAAATATTCAGAAAGATCTTTTATTCAATATTTACTTAATCCAAGTAGTTTTGGATCAATATGGGTAAATATTTTCTGATATTTACAATTAAATCTTTTTCATGAGTAAACAATGCTTTTGTACCACTTGGAATTTTGATGTACTGTTAGACTTAATGTATTGCTAGGTTTTCAGTGTACAAAGGCATAACAGCGAGGGACACAATCAGCATGAGTGTTGAAATACATAATCAGTTAATGCAGTGAGAGACAAAATCCAACCTTGGACTCATGAACAAGATTTTCCACTTCCTTCTCAATCTCATGTGTCCTAGCAATCATCTTATGGGAGAACTCTTGTAAGTAAAGTAAAAGCTGGAATAAAAAAGAAATAAATTTATGTCATGTCCCACATTGTAACACTGTCTAGGAGAAAAATAAAAGTGTACCTTTACTGTAAGTACATCAGAAGCTGGATTAGAGAAAAAAAACAAACTTACATCATTTACCATATAGTGTTTCCACGATGTAAAAGTACTCAGGTGAGATATAAAAGTGTATTGTGGAATAGGTGTAGGTAAAGTTGTTGCTGGAATAGAGAAGAAACAGTTACACTAAAAGTGCTCACTATTATGGATCACTGCCATCTCACCTCTGTGTGCATGGGTTTGAATCTCAGGCTCGGCCAATGTGTTTACATGAGAAAGTTTGCTAGTAGCTTATTGTGGGTAGGTGGTTTTTTCCAGGATTTCCTGGGTTCCTCTTTCACCATTTATACTAGTTGCCATGTATAGCCTATCTTGTGCTGAATAATGCATTAAATGCTAAAACAACAACACAAAATACTAAAACACACTATAACACTGTTCAGTGCATTGTACAATTGGAAACAACATGCCATAATTTTTTTACATTTTCATGTTTTAGTTCACATATAACATTTCCATCTCAAACCCTCTCCATACCTACTTGCACCTGTACCCACTGTAAATATGAACAGGAAATCCTAATTTGACCTAGGCTTGACCTTTTGAAATGAATTTCCAGGAATTCAAGATAAGATCATTTGTTATTTTTAAGTGGTGGCCACTGTGACAGCTAAATTGGATGAAAGATTAGCAGTGTTTTCTTCTATGACGACACATACACCATTAGAAGATTTCTGATGAAAACCACATTTTGACATGACCGTCATTCTGGAACCATTGGTGACAAGATTGTTAATGCTGTATGTTCACAGTGGTAGTCATATTAAAGTGATTTATTTAGTTAGTGTGTGTATGGTACTGGCTATTAACATTATACTGCAAACATGGCAGCCAGGCATGCGATCAATTACAGTTGCTTGATTTAAATTAGTTTTACATGTTGTTTGGGACTGATGATTCCAATTACAGGGAGATGATTAGAATTACAAATGCTTCATATTTGCTAGTTTTCTTTTTATGTTCTGGACATACATCATGCATTAGATAAGTGAAAAATTAACACTTTTATCTCAGTGTAAATGAGAATTACATACCAATTAATATGCCCAATGAACACTAGCACTGTTTACATCACAGTCACATCGACAATCTTTTTGCTGTTTTTAGTTGTAATCATTTATAACCATGATTTCACTATCTGATTAAAGTGCCAATGTAGGACAATTACATCTGCAATTATGGAACGTCTGAAATCAATGGTTACAATGATGATTACAGCTCACACTGTAATCAATTACAATCAATTACAATCAATTACAGCTACAATTGATTACAACTACAATTGTCATCTGTTGCATGTCTGATGGCAGTATTCATGATTGGTGTAAGATACCAAGAGAAATTTATTTTTATTAGATACATTTGGTTTCAATTCTAGACGATCACATAATCGATTCATAAATGCTGATGCAATTAAGGCCATCACAATATTTTCATCCGATTTTCAGGAAAATGCATTTGAACTATTAATCGTTAAAAGATTTGAAATTTCAAATTAAAACCAGCACTCCTTGAACATCAGCGATGATAAGACAGGTCATCAATCCATGAACATCAGCAATGATGAGACAGGTCATCAATCCTTGAACATCAATGATGATGAGACAGGTCATCAATCCTTGAACATCAGCGATGATGAGACAGGTCATCAATCCATGAACATCAGCAAAGATGAGACAGGTCATCAATTTTTGAACATCAGCGATGATGAGACAGGTCATCAATCCTTGAACATCAGCGATGATGAGACAGGTCATCAATCCTTGAACATCAATGATGATGAGACAGGCCATCAATCCTTAAACATCAGCGATGATGAGACAGGTCATCAATCCTTTAACATCAGCAATGATGAGACAGGTCATCAATCCTTGAACATCAGCAATGATGAGACAGGTCATCAATCCTTGAACATCAGCGATGATGAGACAGGTCATCAATCCTTGAACATCAATGATGATGAGACAGGCCATCAATCCTTAAACATCAGCATGATGAGACAGGTCATCAATCCTTTAACATCAGCAATGATGAGACAGGTCATCAATCCTTGAACATCAGCAATGATGAGACAGGTCATCAATCCATGAACATCAGCAATGATGAGACAGGTCATCAATCCTTGAACATCAGCAATGATGAGACAGGTCATCAATCCTTGAACATCAGCGATGATGAGACAGGTCATCAGTCTGATGGTTTATAGCGCTCACAATTATGAATCACTGCCATCTCACCTCTGTCTGCATGGGTTGAGTTTCAGGATTGAGAGAAAGTTTGCATGTAGTTTCACATGGGTTGGTGGTTCATTCTGGGTTTTCGTAAGTTCTTCCTCTACCATTTATACTAGCCACCATGTATAGCCTATCTTTTGCTAAAATATGACATTAAAGCCAAAGACAACAATAACAACCACCTTGATTATAGTCTCCTATGATAATGAAAGATTACTGGTAAGGTTTAAATGGAATAATTTTGTTTCTTAAAGCATGTGTGAAAGATGTCTACATAACAGGCCTAGTTAAAACTAAAATCAAATTGTTCATTGCTCACCTATAGCCTGGTCCTTAACTGATTTGTAACTTGTGATTATGGTTGATAAGGAAACTGTTAACAGGGCTATATTCTCTACCATAATGATACAGATATAATAAGCACTAACTTGTACAAACACAGTGACTGTCAGGAAGAAGCATTGATATCTCACATTTACATATTGACTATCAGAGAGGTTGGTGATTTGCCATTTTTGCTTCAGGAATTACTCATCAGCATCCCATACCTTCTAATGGGAGATCAGTTTCTAATTTGTTTTATCCCTAGTCATCAGCACTCTACACTTAATTCGTTACTTTTCTTTATCTCATGGTCACTGTCACACTATACCTGCTAATGGGAGGTAACTTGTTATCTTTCTTTTCAACCCTAGCATAATGCACTAAATTCAAGAACCTGTGAAATAAGAGGTAACTTCAAATAATGACCTACTGAGACCAGTATGTTTTATCTTTTCATAATATTTTTCACTACCTAAACTAATTTAACTATATATAGGTTGGTTACCCCTGCATCCCCTGCCAAGGACCAGTTGCTGGCTCCTTTTCTGATCTCCTCAAGGGTCCATGGTCTCTCCCAGGATCTGTCTCCAGTACTGGCCCCACCTACTGGACCATTGGTCTGAAAACAAGTAATAATAATAATAATAATAATAATAATAATAATAATAATAATAATAATAATAATAATAATAATAATAATAATAATAAAGCTTTCATTACACATTGTTAGCAACTCCCAATGACCCACCCATCCATTCATGTACTTTCAATTTTAATCTGCTGCCTTGCAATGGAGTTGGCAGGATAATATAGCAGCAGCTAGGTTCACACTAACCTTGTTATTATATTCCAAAAACCACAATTAAAAAAATCTGGACACTTCTAAAATCAAAATCTGAAGAAAAATACAACATTGTGTTTGATTGTTGATACATTAATAGTGAAAAAAAATGGTCAATGTCATTATATGATCCCTGACCCCATAATCTCAAGTAAAAACTGAAATTTCAGGAGACATTGGTTGTTTGACACTTATTACCTCACTGAGCTGGGATTGTTAATTATATATGGTGCAAAGTTATATTTAATGTTTACTATTTCTTGTGTCATGCTGAATAAAGAAAAATACATGTACAGTAATTTGCATGAAACAAACAAGACATTAATGAGACAGACATTGATTTTTGTACAAGTGTTTCTCTTTACAATTAAATAGGGGCCCCGAGTGGCCGAGTGGTCTAAAGCACGGTCCGTTACGGATCACTGCCATCTCACCTCTGTCTGCGTGGGTTCGAGTCTAGGATTCAGGGAATGTGGATATGTGAGAAAGCTTGCCAGTAGCTTCTCGTGGGTCGGTGGTTCTTTCCGGTGATTTCCCGGTTTCTTCCTCCACCATTAATATTGGCCGCCATGAATGGCCTATCATGTGCTGAAAAATGGCGTTAAGCCCAACAACAACAACAACAACAACAACAATTAAATACAACTCTATATATTTGCAAAGATCTTTGATACACTTAATTACAAGTATATGAATGCAAATTTTTTATTTGTTACACAGAAAATCACCCACACAGGAGTCCTCCATACCCACATTTTTGTTGCAAACAATAAAGTTTTGCAGCAGAATAGTTATGTTCTAATCACTAAGACAACTAAAACCATGCTTTTATTTTAATTTGTTGCCAACTTCTTTTATCAAAGGTCACTCGCTTGCTTTGATGAAAGTGCAGCTAAAGGCTCCCTATGAAGGACTAAACAAATACCTGTTAGTTATTGCTGTAGCAACATCAAATAATTGTAGAATGCAGCAAAATTATTTTGTTCTGATTCAGTTGCATGGCTATTTTGATTATATTAGAGCATACAGTATCAAGGCCAGATATCAGCATAAGTGGATGATTATATAACAATGCACTATTTGGGTGGTTTGTCAATATGATATAAGGATTTGTTTATGTAACAATCAAATTCTTGTGCATTTTTATATCCATGCTTGTGGCTTCCTGTCATGGTACCTTTGAAATTCTCCACTCCAAAACCCAAGACTGTATATACCATTTTTATCGGCAAAAAATGTTGTTGCCAAATTAACACCAGATTGTATATTTTGTTGCCAATAAGGAAAACAAAATCGCAATTTGTGATGCAGAGCATTATCACTCTTATTGATTTCATTTCCAATGGCTGCAGTATAAATATTGCCTGTGAACTCGAAATCAAAAGACTTGGAGAAATTGCCCTTTACAAATTTAGACAAGTAGAAAAATGATAAAGATTTCAGTGAGATTCAGAACCATGCTAAATTTCTTAGAACTGAGTTTGAATGGGACAGCAGCCAAGTGTTAGAAAGTATGTGAAGCATGGCTTAGTAGGGGACTGCACATGTACATGGTGTAAACTGCCATTGTATGGCATAAATTAAAGTATTTAATCCATATTCTCTGGGAGTCAATGAGGCCTTTGTCTATTAAAGCAGCAAGAGAAAATTGTTTGCAGAACTCAATTGTTCAAGGCTTGTGATGTTTGTTGCTCTTTTCCCTGATGTTACAGTAATTACACCCCAAACACCAAGCTGTGGTCTATTCAAGTTGGTGTGAACAGGTTACACACTTTGTTTAAGGAGTTAATCTTAGTATGTCTTTACATCAAGCTAACGACTTTTGACTCCAAGTAAATGATTCTCTTTCTAGATGAGATAAGAGTTTCTTATTATTTCATTAATTGTTAGATATGTCATGCAAATTTAAGGTATTTCCTATTTACCCTATGCCCAGTAAAAACCATCTTTACAGGTGATATTTCAACTGAACACTAATAATGTTAACACTTATTACCTTAAAAACAATTAAGAACATATATAAAGAGACAAATTTTAACACTGGAGAAAATAATTACTGTAAATTAAAGACATGAAAAAGAGCAGACATTTTACAAAATAGCAGTTTCTCTGTCCGTAAAAAAAATTTGGCATATTATAAAGGAAAAGGAATAAATCAGAAAAATTTCATATACTAATACATGTACGTGTGATCCTCAAATATAAAGGTGATTGCATGTTTAATGATAGAGGTATATCTTTTCTGCTATATAATTTTGTTTTCAGGTCAATGCAACCAGTATTTTAGCAAGAACTATTAATAAAGAATGGAATATATGTACAGTGGTTGTGGATATATCTCTTTAAATTGTTCTGATAATGAACCCTGGAAATTAGTCATTTTGAAGAAACCCGTTATGAGAGACCACCAATCTTGAGAGACCGTTTTTTGTTGCAGATGGGGTGGTCTCATAACAGGTTTTACTGTAAAACACAATACAAGCATGTTACCTTACCTCTGACAAATGGCTTTTAGAGTCACCTTATTTACCAGTTTGTCCAATTGATTATAATTTATAGGCAATTAAACAAATGCCAATTTATTGGCAATTAAACAAATGTCTATGTTTGATCAAATTTTAATCTAGTCAAGTCATAAATGATTCCTATTCCACTATCACCAACATCCAAGATAATATCAAAACAATCAAACCTTGATACCAAAATGAATAACTAAGCACATCACTGGTGATATGTTAGCTCCATCCAGTTCATACTGATCTTACAAATGTGTCATATTATGGCCAATAAGCTGTAAAACTTCTGTAATGTCAATCACTGGTCCATACAGTAAATTTGTATGGACACATTCAGCAAGAGATGACTCAAGGGTAGTGAAGAATGCTGCTCTGGCCAAAATTGACATTTGCCATAAAAATGCACAAGTTGGAATTTCCGTATATTAGGAATGAGTCACCTTTAAATTCCAAATGTCAATATCAGAAGGTATGTGTCTGTTGAGAACCATGAAGATTTCATTTTTTAGCTTCTTCCATTCATCAGAAAACTCTGACGTTTTTTGTGTACTGAGGAATGATTCTATTCACTTTATAAGTTTTCTTCTAAAACTTCTGTAGCTATTGAAAAGGGTAAGTTATTTCAGTCTATAATGGTTCTGGGCAAGAAACTGTACTAATTAGTGTCTATGCTGCATCAGATCTGGAGATAAGAACTAGAATTTTCTCTGGTCACTTGTGTTTTCTCTCTAACATATACAGGAAGTCTAAATGTAGTTCCACCATGAACACTTTTTATACAGTGTAACAAGTCTTATTTTATTATCTGGGTTGAAATTAACTGTTTGTTATATTTTGGATCTTTGGTATCCAGTCAATATTATTCATAAGCTCAGCATCAATCTATGGATTGCTGATAACTGCAGTTGACATTTGTTCTTATCTTCCATATAAAGCTGTGTGGTTGCCTCAGTCATGCAAGATGAAAACCATAGCACTTTCTAGCAACAAAATGCATGAGAAATCACTCTAACAAGTTATTATCATTATGTGATATAATGCCATTGCTCATCACAAGAGAGACTATACATGGCGGTCAGTATAACTGGTGTGGAAAGAACCCACGGAAAACTAAAGAGGAACCACCAACTGATGGGAAGCTAATGGAAAGCTTTAAAACTGCCCACATTGGCAGAGCCTTAGACTTGAACCCAGTTAGAGGTGACATGGCAGTGATTTGTAATGTTGAGTGCTTTCGACCATTTGGCCACTCTGAGCCTCCAGTATTAAGTCAATTAGTGGGTAAAGATCACTATCCAAATCAAATCAGAGTATTTACTTCAAAAATCTTCTTAAAAAGCAAGTCTTACAGTAATGCATATCTTCTGAATAGTGGTCAAGTTGAAAAATATTTTTCTTGTCCCAATTTCTCTCAACGTACGGCATATAGGTTAGAAGTGAAATGATATAACTGTGCCATTTATTGATTATTCGCAATAAATAGTCTATGATGTGACTATATGTGATATTATTGATAAGCATGTTATTTATACACATATCATCATATCATCTGTCAATAGTAGATATTGAGCAACAATCAATTTGCATTGATTCTTTAAATAATGTATCAATATGGGGAAGTACTGATACATATTCATTCAGCTGTTATTTATGTACATCTGCAATGAATGCAAAATTCACAACACTAAAATCAAATAAAGTAGAAATGACCTTATTTTTTTTAATGCAAATTTATGGCCAAAAATCGGTGCCAAAAAATTCACATTGCCTTAAAATCATCCTATTTTCTAAGAGAGGTGACAGTTGGGCTTGTCAGAAAAATAAATAAATTTGCAACAGAAAACTTTGAACACCCTGATGAAATGTGGAAATGCATTTTCAAGATGTTGATATAATGACATAGCTCAATATGGTTAAAATCAGATCACCACTGTCATAAGTGAAGTTCAGATTTGATTTTAATCAAATTTTAACATGGCATGTCATGTTAAATTTAAAAGCATGATTTGTACTCAACTAATTCCTTGTGCATTATGCAAACATACTGACATACAGCAACTTGGTCCTTAAGGGTTATCTTAGAGAATACCGCAGAGAAGTATGAAATCCAGTCTATAATGAATGTAGTGATGAACACTAATGATACTTGCCTTAATTTCAAACCCCTACTGAAACTGATTGAATTTATATTTAAATTTTGTGATAAATAACATTAAAAAAGAGGAAATTTTGAGCATATGGAAATAGGAGTTTGGTCTTATGTAATTTAAGGCACCAGTCCAGGGTCTTTGTCCATAATAACATTTCTTCAAGTACTGAAAAATATGTATTTTTATTAAAGTAATGTTCAATGCAATAAAAAGAAAATGCTTATTTTGGACTGGTGATGAATGTGCATATCCTTATGCATGCAAGGAACTACATCAGTTCCTCAGTAATCATTAATAAATATAAAATAATAACAGGACTGTACAATGTACAATAACCCTCTAGGCTAAACATGTTTTTCCATCACCGAGGACCTTTTGGTTTTTTCCATGAGTTGTATATTGATCTAATCTCTTCCTTGGCTGTCAATGCCATAAAAGTATGTGAGGTGAGGTCAATGGTGTAAAACTGAACTAGAGGCTTTTGAAATACGTATTATCTGTACATCTTTAAACTGTACATTTAAATAAACAGGAACGGTTTATATGTATTATTAAGATATATTGATATAAATGCACAGTTAATATATCTATCTTAAATATATATATATATATATATATATATATATATATATATATATATATATATATACTGGTTATAGACCAGTTCTCGCCGCGTACCAATTGTCGCCTTCATAATAACTCTGTTAATATTATCCTGATGCTTATTTTTGATCGTGCTTTTCAGCTGTAATCACTCTTTTTATTTTTTTTTAAATAGGAACCAAAACTTTGCGTGCGGTCGTGAGTTATTATTAATATGGCAACAATTGGTACACGGCGAGAATTGGTCTATAACCAGTAGTGAAAATGCAACTGATCTACGATCTTGTTTTGATCACTATGATCTATAATTTGACTACAAAAAAATAAAGTTATTGAACACTCAATTTGTATTTTTATACAAAAATATAAAATATTTAAGGAAATATATGCATGCTACAATTTACCATAGTAGAATTGACAGTATCAACATTCACAACATCATCTGTGGGTGTACCAGTCGGCGCCATCTTGAATAAACTGTGGTCATGTGATCTGAAATCGGTGTTAGTGAAATATCATACCACTTTAAAATATTTTCCGGGAAAAATTGCTTACCTTTCTCTTCGCCAACATTCAAACAGCATCATATCGTTTAACAACAGCAAACAAATAACATAGTCCATCCCCATTCTTTTGATCTGACCAATCGCAATTCGAAGAAAAAATCCAACAAAATCATGACATTATTAGTACCTATTTTTTTTCGGGTGGGGATGGTGAGGGGGAGGGAATTAACACCATTTCTCAGCGCAAAAAAAGCGCTATAAATTGTGACCGGTATTATTGGTGACTGAAAAAAAACCCACAACCACCGGAAGTTACTGGCAGACTTCTCACATCAAAATGTTCATATTATCCTCATCATGTTAGTCTAGCTCTAGACTCGAGCCTACGCTAATGGCAGTGATCGTTAAAGGCGAGCGTTTTCAAACCAGTCTGCCTCCATAGCTACACACCCTTTTATGTATAAATATAATGTAACAGAACGCTTACTGACATTTATAGCAAACACAACGGTTCTCGATTATTATACATGAAACGTGTTGATTATAAATTAATGTAATGAATTGTGTTAAGTACTGAGAAAACTTTATATTTGCTATCGATGAGTGATAGAAAGGGCTAGGTTTCGAGTCTTCATTGATTCAGAAATTGACTAATTCGTTAATTATTGAAGAATTAATATAGCATACCTATCGCCGATCCACCAACATTTATCAACACTATATATTCCATTTCCCAATGCCGTGGTTACTAAAAGGTTGAATTAGCGGACTCGACATTGAACAACGCGACATCGAATCTAATCAATGGATGAGCCTGAGTCAGGTACAGTGGTTGATCCTTTTGCAAGGAACTTTATAATAGATAGGAATCACCGACACACACGTAAATCTTGGTAACTCAAAGTAGAGATCGTGCCATCGTTTAGGTGCCATATCTCTCTCCACGTGCAAGAACGTGTAGTTTTAGTGAATGACGATATAAAACGATGCATACTGTATCTGCCAAGCAAGTAAACTACAGACGCGTAGAAAACAATCGGATCGAAACTATTTTTTTTCCACAATGGGCAGTGTAATTTCAAATATTTTCCTACATTAAAAAGGTATCAGTATTCACTGTCTCAATATGTCTACACTATACACAAAGTACACTCGGACTTTAAGACTCTTCTCCTGAATTAGTTTCATCGTGTTTGAATTAAGTGTCAAGTAGTACATATGGCCTGCAATAAAGGACTCTGATTATAGTCTCTATTATGTACAAGTTTGATATTGTAAGCTAGGCAGTTTCACGTTACACTCTTCATCACAGGTTTGTATATTCTAAAGACTGCAGTTAACGTCTATTCAGAGGTTTTCCAGTATTTCTATAAATGATTGTGTAGTCTACCAGGGTTTGTCTACATGATTGGGTAGCCTATCAGTGTTTTTCTACATGATTGGTAATCTGTCTGTTTTTCTACATGGTTGTGTAGTCTACCAGTGTTTTCTACCTGATTGGGTAGTCTACCAGTGTTGTTCTACATGATTTGGTAGTTTACCATTGTTTTTATACATGATTAAGTAGTCTACCACTGTTTTTCTACATGATTGGGTAGTCTACCAGTGTTTTTCTACATGATTTGATAGTCTACCAGTGTTTTTCTACATTATTGGGTAGTCTACCAGTGTTTTTCTACATGATTGGGTAGTCTACCAGTGTTTTTCTACATGATTGGGTAGTCTACCAGGTTTTTTTTCTACATAACTAGGTAGACTACCAGTGTTTTCCTACATGATTGGATAGTCTACCAGTTTTTTTTCCTACATTATTGGGTAGTCTACCAGTGTTTTTCTACATGATTGGGTAGTCTGCATCGTAAAACTCTGTATACTGGCAAGTAGAATGGCGCATCATATGGTCTATAACATATAAGAGAGTTTAGAGGAGTAAAAGGCACTTACTGAATTTTCTGTTTTCAAGTACAATTTTATAATGTATTATTTCCGTGACCATTACTAGACCGGAATTTATCGTTAGTAGTATCATAGTGGAAATTTTAGATTTAAGGTACTACTTGAAGTCAACGTTTTGCATTCCCAATGACTTTACGATTTTATATTTCGTCGTCAAACACAAGCTCATGTAGTATAGATAACGTAGCAAAAGAAAGAAAAAATGGCTAGTATAAAACATGTAGATGTTATTACTTTTTTAAAATATACAATTATTAGGTTTTTGAAAGTTCACGACGAGACCGTCAAAACGCAGGTGCAGAAAAATCCTGTGTTGTGCATGAGCTATCGTTGTTGTCGCCATTTAAATTAAAAATGGTAGACTGTAATGAAATAACCCATGGAAAATAATTTTAATTTTGTATATATTAATTTCTTTTCTCTAATGTTTATGTTTGATTTTGTAGTACCATGTAGCATTTTAGTTTTTGAGTCACGATGGATTGTTATGAAGCCGTATTATGTGAAGACGTCCCCTTGAAAGTGAAGCAGTATAACCACCCCACAGGACCGAGCACATTTGACCGTATTTCACCGAGCAGGAAATGGTCAGGAAGGGAAATCTAAAAGGAATATAGACTAGGTCTTTCGCTGACCAGAATACAGGCGCCACAAGGCTAGTTCAAGCAGCGCAAACTCTTGGACTCTTGCACCAATATTTTAACTGAAGATCTAACTGATCTCCCTGTTCGTGATTCTATCGATCTTGCGACCTCAAGCGAATAAAAACTCATGACTGCGAGCTAGACGAAGACCTAGTCGGCGACCCATTCAGCGACCTATTCAAGATCCAGTAAGCGACCCAGCTGCGACCCAAAAGGACAACTCAGTTGACAACTCGGCAACTCAGTCAGCAACTGAGTCGGCGATCCAGAAGAGCGCTAGTCCTCAGACAGATATGGCGGGGAATAACACCAAATACAAAAACCTATCCCAAAGAATTCGAGATAGCGAGACTCGGATTAATTTTAATGAGAGAGAGAGAGAGAGAGAGAGAGAGAGAGAGAGAGAGAGAGAGAGAGAGAGAGAGAGAGAGAGAGAGAGAGAGAGATATATATATATATATATATATATATATATATATATATATATATATATATATATAGAGAGATATATATATATATATATATATATATATATATATTAGTGGTGTGTGGATTATATTCTTAGAAATTCAATGACATTAGGGAAAATTTAATGAGAAGGTGTATATGTGAACACCTCGACCATATAAACTCTGAGAACATGCCATTACAAATAATGTAAATCTCATTTGCTCGCATTAATTTTTTGGTCTAGGTGCTCAGCCATGTCATAAATGTTTTATAGGAGTAAAATAGCGTTTTTGTTGTGGGTGTGAGCGAAGTTTCGCCTAACCTGTGATTGTAGAAACACCCAACGAGACGATTCACGAAGCACATGATGCTTTCAACGGTTTTGATGAAAAAGTAAAAGACATTGATCAAATAATAGCCAGGACTGATGTGATTGCACGGTACTCGGTAAAATAAAAGTATCTTTAAAAAACTTGTATTTATGGAAATTATAAATTAGGTAATGATTGTCATTTAACATACCACAAAGCCTCCTAAGACAAGTAGCACTAGAGTGTGAGAAACGAATACCACGTGACACGCAAGATGCAGAATAATTAAGTTATTAGTACTCACAAATGAACCAACCAGTTTTCCCAGTTTGACCACTGCCATTTGTAACTGCTACGTTAGCAATAAACCGATAACACGAGTGTGATTAATAAACACCAAGTAATGGAGGAAATGCTAATATAGTTGCATTATCAGGAATAGTGGCCATAACCGTACTTGACTCTGAGTGTGCTTTGTGCAGCAGCACGATTATATAGTGTCAATATTTTTCCATGAGCGAAGCGGTTGAATAATGTATATATAGTAGAGGATAAAGAAACACACCTATAATTCATCGCAGTCACAAAGGCAGTCGAGTGATGTTCGTCGACGAAGTCAAATAATTGAGTTGTAGTTAAAAAAGTCCATGATGAATATGCAAATCAATTTGTGATTAGTTCGAAAGCAAATTCACTGAGAAAATAACTTAGAACTCATCGACGATGCAGAGATTTTTCATTTCGTCCGTTAAAGCTTATATTGTTCTTGGTGTACATTGGACACTGTAGCTTAATCGTACGTCAACAAATTAACGTTGTTGCAATCCCCTGGGCATCACAGCACCTGCTCGTGTTGTCTTAAATCTTACAGACAACGAAGTTATCATTGATGAAATTGATATAGGCTTTGAAACGATTCTCTAGAAGCTGGAAACAAATACACTAGTGTATGATCAGTATGGACTATTTATAGATGGAGAAATTTCAACTACACACTTTTTCAACATAGAATTATGTTGAATGAGTTAGAAACTAGCACCAATGCATATTCCGCAGCTGAGAATGATGATAGTGATGTTTTAAATGTGCAATCGCTTTAGAGAGATATCCAGCCCGTGACAATACGGATCAGCTCTCACTAAACAAAGCAATATCTGGTTACAGAATTTCCGGATAGTTTATATATTGATATCCATCCGAAAAAGAGTAAGTAGAAGCCAATGAATCTGATACTGACTAGGTCGTTCAGCTAAAAACAGTTTGTCATCAAACTCTTATACACTTCTCCTAAGTGTATTGTTGTCGTAAAATACATTGAAATTACACTTTTCTACTATTTTAAGGAAAATTTTAATATCAAAGGTGCAAATATACGAAGAATTATCAGCTGAGTGTTAGAAAAAATTTAAGACAAACTTAATGTTTTTAAGTTAGAACAGGATATAAGATACTGATATCATTAATGTTCAATAAAATTTGACTATATATGGGATAGCACACCAGGTATATTTTAAGTACTTTCTTTTGAAGCCATTAAGGGCAAATCCTGTAAGATGAGCAATTCTTCCATCTCCCATTAATCCTCTATACAAAAATGTGTTACATACCCACAAGCTTCCCTATAATGACATTAAAATGCAGGCATTGGACAATACTCAGGTTGATGGAATTAAGATGCATTCACAGTACCAGACTCCTAGGTTAGATATAAGATGCATTCACAGTACCAGACCCCTATGTTAGATATAAGATGCATTCACAGTACCAGACCCCCATGTTAGATATAAGATACATGCACAGTACAAGGCTAACTTTGTTGGAATGAACATGCATATTTACAATACTCATTTCATTGGATTCTACATGCAGACAGAGACAAACAACAATAGATGACTTTTCTATTCGAAGAAGAATGTGTAACTTTAATAAAAATATTAAAACAACTAATTGCAATATGGATACGTGCAAAATGTTTCCCCAAAGTTGAAAACATTGGAAACGTCTAATGGAAAACTGAACCATAACTATTTAATTTTCAAAAGCTAAAATAATGTCCCACTGACAAGACTCATTTATCAACAACATTTAGTATTTGCGAGCGTTAGTTTGAGTGACACACTGAACACAGTTATTTGTCTATACAGTTATCATGTACACAAGATGGACACTCAGAATGACGGATATTGCAATAGCAAACACTAACATCTAGTCATTTAGATTATTCTTTCTTTCTTTTCTTATATGTAGTCTGTCGAGACCTTTGCAGAAATTTTTTCCATCAAGAATAATCAGCGCTCCAACAAGGGAACAAATCACGAATGCGCCAACATACCCGATAGCTTTGGCGCTGGTGCGTTTGTCGTCTACACTCATGTGCTTCCGTGTATACTTAGAAGTATTCTTGCTGTCGACTGCCAATTCATTCAGTATGTCCTCCAGATTGTATGTTGAAGTATCAATCGAATTTATGCAACACGTGCAATTTGGAGTGGCATTAGCGGTCTTCGAGCTTGAACTTGATGAATAAATGGTAACGATAACAGTAGAAGACATAACAAATGTTTCGTATTTTGTACACGTCTGATATATTGAAGTGTCAGTACATCCTTCACGGAACGTGCCTATTGGAAAATCTTTAGATGAACTTGTGGACGAATCTGCTGATATCACAGAGTTATGAATCCCGGTGTTACTAATTAGTGATATTGTCATTACTGATGAAATAGAAGAAGACAGTGACTCTTGTGTAGAATCCTGGGTCAAGCTTGTACTGATTTTCTGCACCACAGACGGTTCCACTGAAACAGATTAAAACATTGTCTTACTTGTTTTCAAGTTTAAAAATGATCTCGCGTTTATATTTTGCACTTCAGAACAGTTCTAGCTAAACTTAAACAATTATTATTCCTTTGGCAACCTAAACGGATCATTATGACAAAATTACTAAGGATATAAAATTGTAATGTTTGTTTTTAAACATAAAAGTGAATCTATGGGTAATGTTCCTACTCATTTGCCATAAATATAAGTACATATGAAGAAACAATTTTATCCGTTATTTCTTACACCATCCATCATTTATGAAGTGTATGTCATTAATGTCATGATGTATAAGAAAAGTAATTTTCAAATAATAGGATGTATTATTTGCCCTATGAAGAATACCTTTGTATAGAATCTAGAAAGTTATTTAATCTACTCGTCATCTACCGTGTTCTTCAATTCTCCATATATATATATATATATATATATATATATATATATATATATATATATATATATATATATATATATATATATATATATATATATCGACTAGCATGATGGAAACTAGATACAAAAAATGATGTAATTCATCTGTATTGATATATGTGTGTACGTCTTTTAATTTTGCTTTGGGTATCTTCGTAAATCGACGTATACTACTTTAAGGGGTGGAAACGTCCATAGATATGCATTTATCTTATGTGTCGTGAAAGCCTTTTAAGAGTTGGAAGTTTTCATCGCCTAAGATTGCCTTTATTATTATAGATTAACATAATATGCTGATATTTTTGTAACAAAGAAAATGTTAATTGTTCCATTTTTCATTTTTATAAGACATTTTCAAGAATATTTAGCTAAAGTCGGTGTAATTCCTGTTGTTGTTCAGGAGTTAAAGGAAATAAGAATTATCACGTTAACGCATAATCAAAAATGCAAAATATGTTGCTTTAAAGTCAAAGACCGCCACCCACAAATATATCATAATTTGAAAGCATAAAGCTTTGCGTTAGGCATATAGCACAATTAAAAGAATAACTCACGAGCATTCTTATGGCCGAGAAAATGAATATCATTAGTAGATTAGTTATTATACAACCGTCGAAAAACTGACAATGTCACATGATCGAAACATGGCACTTCTGAAAATAATCCCATAAACAAAATATATGTCACATGCTCGAAACATGGCATTTATTAAAATAATCCCATAAACAAAATGTATGTCACATGATCGAAACATGACACTTCTGAAAATAATCCCATAAACAAAACATGAAGTATAGCCTTATAATTTATTTACGGAATTAAGTTTTGGAAGCTATGCTTTTCTCAAGTATCTCAGAACACAATGTACGATTTTCGAGTTCCTTAAAGAACTTGCCAATTTTCTACGTTTTCCATTCACTTTTTTAATACTGCTCCCTGTCTGAAGATGGCGAAAACATCATCGATATTATTTATGTAACTCTACACTATCTACGTGGTAGAGCGTGCTCTGCGTTGATTTTTTTAAACTTTATACTTATTGCTGGCTTGCCATAGATTCAGTCAAAATACAAGCACACAGAGTGTGTGCAATTTATGTTTTAAACGTAGCTTTAACAATTGTTTCAGTCATATCGCCACGATGTCTGCAGTATGGGAGTTTATAGTGATATCTAGCACTGGGAAATCATGCCTCAGACATGCAGCATCATGTGATGACCAATCGCATTATTCTGACACCAAGCCGACCAGTCCTAACACCAACTTTTTAATGCCGAGCGCTTATCAAGGTAGATAGTAGTGTCATTTGTATAAGTTTTTGGTATGATAAATATGAGTCTGAACACAAGTATTCATCCTACTGAAAGTGTTTACGACCTTGTATACTCATTTTTCCCTTACCTGATGAAGACGATTTTTCGCTCCCAGTAGTTGGTAACTGGGTCATCATTGGAGGTTCCTCGAATTGTAAACTAGAGGAAACAGTTATTTTGCTTGACCAATTTGTCGTAGTACTCCCATTGTACATAGAGGAAAGGAATGAATCATATACCGACATCGTGGGTTTTGGAGTAACCATCGTAGAATTTTTAACGCAGATAAACTTAAATTTCAAAGAGCAAACCTCTTGGTAATATGTAGTCTTGTTCATTCCGGTCTTCATTAGTATACACTGGCCAGAAGTTGTCATATTGTCTGTGTTACCTACGACAGAAGATGAATGAATATAGTAGCAATCAAAATAATAATAATAATAATAATAATAATAATAATAATAATAATAATAATAATAATAATAATAATAATAATAATAATAATAATAATAATAATAATAATAAAATTTCAATATATATTTAAACAAAATTATAATGAGATACGAAAAGTGATATCTCCACTGGGTGAAGTATACCCTAGAAATATGTATTCTTTCTTTCTCAATATGTCTCAAGTTGAAAATATAGGTCTATGTTCCAGGGAATGGTGTATTGCAATTGACCCTTTCATCCACAGTACAAATTTCAAGTAGTATTAAGTCTGATAAATCAGCATCCCAACTCTTTGTTGACAAGGATGTGGTGCTGATGCAACCGGTTCATTCAAATGTGCAATTTTACTTTACACAAATCTGTCTTAAACACTGGACATAAAGTTATATTATTTATACGTTGATTTGCAAGTCGTCCAACATAAGATTTGATCAAGAAATATTATGTACATCTTGCCAAAATAACAATGTAACCGATGGTCGCTCAAGATATGCGAGAAGTATCTGCAAGTGTCTACAATGTACACCAATGCGTTACGAACTATGTCTATCTGCAAACAATTATTCGATTTTATGAAAAGGTGATAGCAGACTATAAATAGCCAATCCTTATCAAAACAGATGGGGAAGTTATTTTTTGACTAAAATGTATTGGGTCTTAGATTTTTTTTTATCTTCTTATATTAATGTCACTGCAACTGTTCTAAATTTATCGAAAATAAAACGTGTATCTTTCACAGGTTCTCCGGTTCCTAATGGAACTTCTGAATAACCTTAGATTTAGATTATGTGGTCGCAAAACCCAACGCCTTTTGCACGAATTTAATTTTATAATAATGCCTATTAAACTCGATAAGGGTGATTGTCAGATGCTAACCATTGTACCATATTTAACATATACTTGTGAAATATGGGGATTTGTGAGATATGATATAGAGAAAATTCATCTTCTTTTTCTCAGGAGTATATTTACTGTAATAAAAAAAATGTACCCTTTTTATATGGTATACTGAGAACTTAATTGTTTCCCTTAGTTATCAATATCAAAAGTCACATGATAAAACTATTGGGCTAAAGTGGTTAATGATCATGAAAAAAATACGTTAACGAATATACTATCTTAATATACTATACAAACATTTTGTATGACAATAAATGGTTAATGGAACTAAAATCTATGTTAGATGATGCTGGGTTAAACTGTTAAACTAAGTTTTGGGGGGCTTCGAGTGGCGGAGTGGTCTAAAGCGCTGTCCGTTACGGATCACTGCCATCTCACATCTGTCTGCGTGTGTTCGAGTCTAGGATTTGGCAAATGTGGATATGTGAGAAAACTTGTCAGTAGCTTCTCGTGGGTCGGTGGTTCTTTCCGGTGATTTCCCGGTTTCTTCCTCCACCATTAATACTGGCCGCCATGAATAGCCTATTGTGTGCTGAAAAATGGCGTTAAGCCCAACAACAACAAGCTACGTGTTGTATCAATTGAATGGTTAACAAAATCTCCTGAATTACGACCAGATGATCAATATATACAAGCTTGGGCAGCTAGCATCAGTATATCATCTAAAGATCTTAATAACAGACGATATAAAACTAGTTTGGATTTAGAAAAAAAAGATAAGTTTACGGAATAATCTGTCTAAAAATATTTAATTAAGGTTGGAACTGCAAATCATATATTTCCTTTGAAACGGAATGATGGGCTAGTGTTCCCTGTAATGGAAAATATTGTACACTGTATCAGTCACAAGAAATAGGGAATGAATATCTTGTCAAGATTTTATTTTAGTGATGGAAGACAAAAGACTCATTTTTCTCATTTTAAGGACAAATTTTTATATATAGTAATTAATTAATAAATACAGGTAACGTAATACTCATTAAAAATATTTTCAGCATTTTTTATTGTGTTTTCCGAACTTTGTTACCCCTGTTAAGTAGTACGTAATAATATTACACTCATGCTTTTTACTTTATATATCTCATATGTTGTAAATTTACAACCTCAGTGTAATAATGTCTTGTCGTGTCTTGGAAAACTCAAACATCTTTAATAATACTTACCTATCCAGTAAGAATTATCAACTGGCAGATTTCTTGAGAAATTATCGAGGTTTTCTTTCAGGGTGGCCAAGGAAGAGTTGAGAACATGGCACATTACTTCCGCTTCATATGGGTACCATTCAGTGTCTGAGATGAAATAAGTTCTTCCCTCAAAGTTCATCGACACGCCAAGCTGACCATTCGTTTCTAAAAGGAATGATATTTGCCTTATAAGTAAAGACATTATCTAATTCTAGACAATGCCTTGTATGCAATTAAAAAGTCCCAACCCAGATCGTACATGTTGCACAATATACTTGTTTTTAAAATTTGGTGAAAGATTAAAACAAAATATTTGCAAATTTGTACTTTCAAATTTTCAAATTTATTTGTTAGACAGATGTACAAACGAGCACACTGGTAAATGAAATGCATAATCGAAATGTCATCGCCACTTCAATGTCAAGGAGAAATTACAAAAACAAACCCGTACGATAAAAATTATCAAAGGTCTACATTTTAAAGACTATTGTATTGTATAAAATATTAATTTGTTGTTTCTTTAGTGTAGAAAAATGTATAACTTCCTTCGTCAACAATGCCACGTTTTCATTCATTATCAAAATTCCACATATGTGCAGTTCATGCTTGTGTAGATTCAATCTGACGAAAGTTTACAAACTAATTTTTTGGGGTAACAGCTTTAAAAATATTCTCTAAGCAGCAATCTAGCTTGCTATCTGTTTCTCTGTTTCTCTGTTTGTCTAAAAATGATGCGAGACAATATTAGATACATATGATGACTTACCAACCAAGTTTGCTAGAATATAAACAATCTGTACAAAATATTTCACACTTTCTTGCTTGTTCATTTTTAACTCTCCACTTCTGCCAGGATCAACCAATGTAGGTTTCCGTATTCCTAGGTAAACATCCGACTTTACTTGCCTTGGTACTAAACACTCACAATGTGTTACTGTGCTTTAAAAATCTAATGAATCCAAACTCATCTAATTTCACGTGCTACAATTTTGAGCATAATCAGAAGTACTGTATTGACACAGATTCTTAGGAATAAAAAGCAGCAAGATTTCGGAAATGAATTAGACTTTGGTAAATACAATGCATATAAAGATACAATATTGACGTCTGTCTATTTCAATCATGCAGTCTTTCGAATACAAGATTGCTGGCTGATTGTTTTCCAAAAATCGACCATGTTTAATTTCGAGGCAGGAGGAAAATATGGCCACATCAAATGAGTATAAAACATCTGAGTATAAAACATCTGATCAAAACGTAATTACTTTTTTGCGTTTTCCAGCTGACATATTGATTAAAAAATTGTTAGGTTTATTATTTAAAGAAAACCTTATTGTTAAATGTAATTTTTATAAAATGATAATGGAAAGAAGTGATAATTGTTTTCGTTGTTGACGTACGGGTCGAGGAGGGCATATTTAAGTGATCATTGCTGTTTCTCACGTCATTGAACACGTTCTAACCTACAATATTATATTGGAAGAGTATGTAGTGGACTGATCACGTGACAGGTACGAATTGTATTTGACCTGTATTGTTTCCAATCCACCATGGTTTTAAATAAAATTTTTGTCATGATATAACCTACCCAGGTTCATAGACTTTTCACCCTATCACTCAAACTACAACATGCCAAAGAATTCATATTTACAAAGAAGGAGAAATGATATAGGCCCTGTTTTGAATAATAATAATAATAATAATAATAATAATAATAATAATAATAATAATAATAATAATAATAATAATAATAATAATAATAATAATAACAAAAACAACAACAACTACAACTTTTGGTTTGTTGTTATTTTTGTTTTGGGTTTAACACCATTCCTCAGCGCAAGTTATACCTACTCATAGCGGCCAATATAAATTATTGAAATTAAGAACCACCGACCCACTTGAAGCCACTGGCAACTTTCTCATATGCTCACATTAGCCGAGCCTGAGACCTGGACCAACTATTACTTTACGCTGTATATTAAGTGCGACATTACGAAGTTATTATAAAATATGATCACACAGTACACTTTGTCTATGACGTGTGTAATTTCATATATTTTTATTTTAAAAGATATGAGTATACCACGTCATGTAAATCTGTTTGGACGAAATAAGCTCATGAAATTATTATGCAGTATTCTCCTTACTGATTAGTTGCATTCGTGGGAACACTATTTTAACCCCGCATTCTGAAATGTTTTTTTGTCAGTCAACATTTTGTCCGCCATTTTTTATTTGGTTCAGAAAAGGAATTCGGTGAAAATGGTCTCTCTGTCTGATTCTGGTCAACCTACCACCGCAGGGGTTTGTTATGTCATATATAACATATCATAACATGAACAATGGCTAAAACCCCAAAACATGAAAACCACCAACAACGAGTAAAACTAAGGGTATTGCTCAGTTCATAGCGAATGTGTAAGCTGGGGTTGGGGAAAAGGTGAGGCGGTCAAACTTAAGCATGGAGTTCACTCTATATACAATCGTAGTTTGCGGCATGATTGCATATTTTGTCCAAAGACATCAACGAAACTATTTGCTTATCTAGCGTATATATGAAATCCAGAATAAGGTAGCATCATGATAGAAACGTGTAACTAAAATGGCTTTACAATGCCGTTGTACACCATGTTTGAAACGTGTAGATAATATTCTGTTACAATGCCGTTGTACATCCTACTTGAAACGAGTACATATGTTAATGTTAAAATGTCGTTGCACATCCTACTTAAAATGCTTGAAATATGTACATAAGGTGGTTTTGCACTGCCTTTGTACATCCTGCTTGAAACGTGTACAACAGTTGGGGTTACAATAAGGCAGTAGTAAGGTGGAAGGCTGATTCTAGCCCTCCAAAAACAATACAAATTACCTCTCTTGAGACAATAAAATATCCATGCATGGAACTCTATGGCTAACGTGAGAATTAGTGTCAACAATGAATTTATATTTGTTTCATTTAGTGCACTAGTTAAAACAGTTAAAATTCCACATGTAGTGTCAACATAACTGATTTACATAAGACAACAGAGAGAATAATACAAGAAGTCTTTAGGCTGATAATTTTGAAATGGTACCAAATTATTACACATCAAAAGGTAGAATAACATTAAAAAGAATGTGGATCGATTTTACATCATCGAAAAGAATCGCATCACTGATCTGATTTAAGTGGATAACGTACATTTTTACTGTTAAGTATGACGGTAATTAAAACTGTCGTAAACACAATACTAATAACTGCTCCTTTCTTACACGGCCAATGGCAGGAAAGGACAAACAATATACATCTTTTCGCCAGAAGTTCCACTAGGATAAATCACGCAAATTAATCCACGTTAGTACCCAATTAATCTTGAAAATCAAATGACTAGCATAACAATGCAACTCACAGATCAATCGGATAGACAAATCGATTTCAGCAACGAAATTGTCAAGTATTATTTACATCTGCGCGTCAAAGCATGATTAATTTTGTGAGCAATTATTTTATAGACAAAGATGAGACGAATACAAATTTATAGAAGAAACATCGAAAATTATTGAAAATGTCTCAGGAATTGCTCTTTAAGTAGCATCAATAGCATTTGACGCAGATATAGCTTTTGTGACGGGGCAACTTCTTCGGCGGGCACGAAAGTAGGACAAATAATCGCTGATAAGATGAAAGACCCATCCACATCCGAAGCAAACAAGCGTTATCAGAGGTTGAGGCAACAGCGGAAACGAAACGAGCTATTATAGCTACAGCAATCAAATTATTCTCACCACATGGTGAAGAAGTAGTATGTAAACTTGTAAAGAAAACAACACCGTTACCCCCCGCTGCATTTTAATTTTGCGTAGCAATAGTAAAATAAATGCCATCCAAAGAACATGACACTGACGACGATGTAACTGAATTAGAATACATCGAGTATTTTTATGAAAACTCGAACAAACCAAATAAAACAAGAGACGATGTGTTTCTGATGCCGCTTAAGGCAGTGTTATATTGCAGCTGGTGCAGAAATAGCTCTTGTCAAAAACAGTTGAAGCTTGTTTAAAAGTACACGATACAAACTGGCCAATCAAAACGTAGGAGATATTTTGATGCACTTATCTATTGCAAGTACTACGCTAAACATCGTCTGTTTTAGAGATGATTACTCTAGATCAGTTGCCACAAACATGAAGCGGTTTAAAGATACATCATTTGGGATGGCTCTTTCGAGCGAGTTTCGTACTGGTGCGGATAATCCTGCTGAAGATCACAATAATCTAATCGCTAATCCCGCTGGAGCTGATGTCGCTATGATATGTAATTCGAACAGCAGTACAAGGAGGAATTCCCAAATGAAAATTGTTTTTTTTTGCAGTATCTCGCCAAATAATGAATCTTTGGGTTTTGCCGTGAGTACAACAAAATTTCTTGATGAATACAAGATGCACTTAATTTGGATCGATCTGATCAAAAACGATTGCATAATGAATACAGATAGAGTGATTGAAGGGCAATTTGCTGTCACATGATTAGCACTGTGGATGCCTCGGGTTATCCCATCGTTAGCTAAAACGACGGAACTGCAGTCATTATTAAACACTTACACGAAAAAGATAAATTTTCAGCAAAGCAGAATTTATCAAACAGCAATTCCTAAAGCAATAGATTACACGTGACGCGTGACGACCACTCCCAGCGAACAACTACCTCGACTCTTGTTCGTCGTTTTCCACCGACAGGCGCGTCGTAAGGATCAAGAAATTAACAAATCAGATATGTGAAAGCCCTCACGTAAAAATGAATATTTGTCAGAGTACATTCTAAACAATATCCCAAACGTGCTATCGAATAAAATGCCGTAGATGCCACTAGAAACATCACTCGGCCGTATATGTACCTTATGTAAGCAATGCAATCATATCGTGACGCGGACAGTGGATCTCAAAAGATTTTCCATCGCTATATCCTATCTTTTATTTTGATATATCAAAGCATTCCGAACGAGCTATTGGATCGACTGCTGATTTCAATGTCATTTGGACACTTGGCGTGCTGCCTGCCGAATAGTGTAACGTATATGGGGTAGTTGTCAGTGATATGTTCTTGACCATCGACGCGATCAAAGGAAGAATGACTGTACAGGTTTAATCTAAGAATGAGATATAAAATTATGAAAACCAAGTATCCAACTCAAGAAATATACATAAGGCAGGGTGAAGTCGAAAATTTCTTAACAGCTGATCCTAAACGCCAATCTGTTTCTTTGATCTCCGGACAAAGTCTCTGGGGAAAGAAGTCGCTGAGACTTTGATTACAATAGTCGTTAAATTCATGTTAACACAACAACAAATCAATAAAATCAATCGCAGCAAGATGTTTTAGTGATCGACAACGTGATTAGGAATAAGGGCAATCAAAGGTTAGTTAAGTGGCGTGGGCATAGCTATAAATTTAATAGTTGTATTCCAATTCGGGCAATGAAATAATATTTTTGTTGATTTCCTCCTACTTATGTTTGACAGAGTTACATTTTAATGGTTTATATAATATTAGAGATTTCCTGCGATTTCCTGCGATCGTCCAAATCGTCATGAAATTAAAACTTTTGACAAACATGAAATCACATTTTATAATTTCCTGTCTACCTGGAATTTTGATGTTTAGAAAAGGTCTGATAAGCGTCCAAACCAGTTGTTTGTCCACAACGGTAAACTTAAATTTTATTATTTTGTTAGCGATGTGATACTTAACATTATACCTTCCAGATTCGTAGTAGTAGGGGAAAATGAGGGTTTTGGCCCACCACCCCCTTCCCACACCTCCTCCCCCACCCCCGCCAAATCCCTCATTTTCCTCTACTACTATGTAGACAGATATTTTGTAACCAGACAAAACAACAGGTGTTGGAATGCGATAAGCTCTGTCAACAGAAGTGACGAATTTGTTAGAACAGCGTATGTGTGGAATATGATTATTCTAAAGACGGCAAATAGGTTTTACCACAAATTTTTTTATCAGATAACAGGATGAAAATTAAACTGTACATTAGAACGTTTCAGTTAACAAGGCGGAAATTAAACTAGCATTAGAATGAAAATGATATTATTTTATATCTCGTTACCAATGATTAATGTTTCAACTGTTGATATTAAAAATACTTCACTATCACGACTATAGATACTAAATTTTACTTTACCACTCACACAGCGATGGGACTCAAACAAATCTTTCATTTCTGGTTTGTTCAGAGGATATTATTTGTTGATAAAATATACCCTTGACCGATCGAGATCAATTGTGAGTTTAGTATAGTTTTGTTGGCTAATGGGGCTGTGAAAGTTTTTAAATTCCGCTAGCAACTTTTGATTCAATTGTTCGAGATAGTTGAAATACACGCTGTTATCAGATCTGATGAGCGAAAGTTTTAACTTGTCACGTGTTCCATTAAAACATATACCTGATGTTTCATTATTAAATTCAACTGTCAATTGTTTACCGTCCATCATTAGATATTTGATGTTACTATTGTAGCTTTTTGTCATTGTCAAATTTTCAAACATTATTTTATAAGTTTAGATAAAATTTTAGTCACAATGAAAATACCCAAGGGCAAATGTATCTACTCCATTTTCACAATAACGTTTGTCATCAAAGTTACACAATCCACGTTTGATAATGACATCTGTTTCAAGCTTATGATGATTAGTTCGAATTGCCATAGCTCTCATAAAACTAACACCGCCATCAAGCGCGTACTTGTAGTCATCAAATTTCATAAACTTTTTAACAAAATCTCGAGGCAGACCTTTTGCTTTTTTCGTTATTTTATTATTATCTAGCAATACGGCATGCATTTTACTACGTAATCCGATAAAGTATTTGATAGCGCGTGAGTTCATTTCATCTTTAAACTTACCAATAACCTTTTTATTTGTGTCGTCATGAAATTTACTGTCACGTGGATAATCGGAAAGATCAAACAGATGTCGATTATTGTACATGTCCTGATAGATGTCCTCGCATTCGATTTCATATACGAGCGAATCAGTATCAGTAAACAATAATCTACTAGCCGGCCACTGATTTCTAACAAAATTATAATGAAAATCGTACATCAGCCACTTTGATAAATCTAACACGGCAGCTCCAACGTAGATCGGCTTGTTTAGTTTTAGATTTGTTTTTCTTCTTTGTATCGCAACAAGATTTTCATTAAATATTTTCATGCTCACAAAATCATCGTCTGACACAAGTTTGTTTCTGCGATTGACATCATTAACTATTTCAATATTTACGCGTTTCCTAATATTCTCCATCGTCTTACCAAAAACGGAATTGTCCATCAGTTTAAAAAAGTTTTTCTCAAACTCTGTTTTCGCTGCAGCTCTTCTTGAAGTGTTTGAGTTAATATAACCTCTCATCCACATCGACTGATTAAATTTTAGTACACGATGAACTTTTCTCAACACAAGACCAGCATCGACTGCTTGTTTTAAAACTTTGTAATGCAAAACGTAATTTTTCTTATCAAGTAAATTTGGTACTAGTTTCTTGACCATGGAATGTTGCCTTGGTGATGCTAACGCTTGTTGTTCTTTTGATAACAAACTATAATCTATTACCATCGATTCCGCACAGAAAGGGTAATCATTATGTAATTTTTGTAGCGAATTTGGATAATCAAGATCAACTTCAACGAAATAGGAAACATCATCGGGTATCTTTTTTTCTGTCTCTGATAGAAATCGATCAACCGTGATCCAATGAAATCCGCTAAAAGGCATTGGTTCTGCCATCGAACCACCGTAAAGATTATTACAATCTAGATAAATTATATACTTTGAAGGAAGGTCAGGATTATACTGTTTCAAATATTTGTTGTTTGCTTCAGCATATTTTTTTGTTATCACGCTAATACCACCTCGGATACCTTTTTCGATAAAATTGAACATATCAACATCAGTCAGTAATTCTAACCTTACCTTACTAAACTTTAGCAAAGCATCCCATGACAACCCAGGGGCAGAATAATACCAGCAAGGATCTAGTCCATAATTATTATAACTCACTTCACGAAAACTTTCAAAAACATCTGCTAATAATAACACGTCAGTTTTTAGGTATAAATCATGATAATCACCAAAAGTCTTACAATCAAACTCTTTCCAGATATCTTGTGCATACCTATACTCGACATCGGTTATATTTTCGTTTTTGAGTTGTGAGTAAAATTTGTCTTTGTCAGGTAAAGATGTTTCATCAAATTTACTCCAGTCGTCGAGGTATTCGTATGGAAAGACTTCTTTTTAGCTAGTAGATTAAACTTATCTCCAAAACAGTCTCTTAGGTTATCAAATTTACTACAACCTTTTACTAGCTCATCTAACGAGGCTGCCATAAACTGCAGGCTGTCAATAAAACGCAATTTACCTAGCGTAACTGACATGTACATTTCAAAATTATTTGGGATGCATTTAATGATGTTATCGAGTTTTAGACGAGATTTTATATCAGGATCACCAAAAGCTTCTACTATAATATGGCTATCATATCCTCGAAAATTGTGAAGAATAACCGGAAAAAAATCTGGAGCATGAAATTTTAAATTACACTGATTATGAGCCGCTCCACGATACTGTCCAGTCAAATGACAATGGTCATGTACTTTTTTTGTCATCGTCAAAAACTTTTTCACAAATATGACAAATTTCTGCTTGCTCGTGAGCGGATTCTTGTTGAGGTGTTAATTTTAACATTGGCGTTACTTTTTCAAACGATAAGTAATATTATCAACTTCATTAATCAACTGCTTGAGAAGCCAAACAGCTGGATTTTTACCTCGATATAATTTGATCGGTTTAGATAATCTAGAATCAGTACAACAAACTACCTTGTACGCTACTCCACACGGAACATGATTTTGAACTTTTCTTCTACTCGATTGATTAGGATTATTTTCTACGCCAAGTACAGGTTGAAGTAAACACTCAAAATCAGCGTATATAACGAAAGGAATTTTTAGTTTGTGATTATGATGGACAAACTGTAACACACTATCTTTTTTAGATGGCATTGTTATTTTTTGCACATCATTACAGTACTGCAAATGATTTTGTAATGTTTCATTGTTAGTACAACCGTGCAAGCATCGGTAACAAAAGAACTTTTTGTTTCTATTTTTATTGTACTGTTTACTAACTAGTCCGTTCAAGTTTTTAATCCAAACGTAATGATTTTTGTAGTACAGTAAATTTATAGTCGATTGTGAAGCATTTTCTGAAATATATCACGGGTATACATCCTCTTTTTCATCTAGTCCGAAAACGTTAATTGAAACATTATTTTGCTTTTCAAATTTTGGTATCAGCGTGTTTTTCTGCTGGAAATAGTGCGGAAAGAACAGCCCATTGGAAACACTTGTTATCTACGTTTTTGATGTTTATACAACATCTTTTACTTTTTATTTTTGGTGGCAGGTCGATGTATGAACTACCTCGTAATGCGTTATATTTCATCGTGTGAAACAATATTTCTTTGATCATTTCCAACTTCCAACCCGAACCTAATTGAGTGAATTCCTCTATTTTTTTCCAAATTTCTTGGTGTATTTCATCAGATAGTGATAAAAGATCAGTCCCAAGCAAAGCACGTCTTGATTTTGCGTTCATATAAGGTTCTGCAATTTCCTTGTTAGTTAATTCTTCCGTCATAACTAACTTTGAAAATATAACATGATATTGCACAAATAATCTGATACTTTTGTGTTTTTCGAGCTCACGTTTTACAGTTGTCTGTAGTAGGTGGTAAAGATTTGTTGCAGTAAAATTTACTAAAACAATTTGATTATCAAACTGATAACTATTATCAAAACCTGCAAAAGAAGTCGCTATTTTATTAGGTTCTCCCATAAGGCTTTTCTTAGCTATATCACGTAATTTTAACATTATTATATTATAATGTATTATCTAATTATTAATTTTTACACACTGCGCATGCGCTAAAAATCAATTGAAGATAAAAAATGTCCTATAATATAATGACAGCAAATCTAACAAACACATGTGAGCAAGAAACATATCAAGTTCACCCAAAGTATAACTTTACCTCACACTGCGCATGCGCTAAAAATCAATTGAAGATAAAAAAAATCGCCTATAATATAATGACAGTAAATCTGACAAGTGCACGTGAGCAAGAGATTTATAAAATTCACCCAAAGTATAACTTATATGCTGGAAATGTATTAGGTTCGGTTATTAACATCAAAACTAGAATACCTGTTGGCAAATTAACGACAGCGGGTTATAATATTAGTGTAAAGGGAGATAATGCCGAGAGGATTGCAATGTTTAGAAAAGATTTTATTTACACGTTGTTCTGCGATGATATTTCAGAGGGACAGCGTGTATATCATTATAACGGTAAAGTCACTGATGATAATATTGAAAATTTATCCTTACAAGACGAGTTTCATCCGCATCCGGTCTTTGATTTATACGAGGCTAACGATCGCGGTATTATTAGAAACAGAAAAACTAAAAAAGTTCTTAGTACTATGAACAATATGGGATATATCAGGGTAATTGTTAGAGGAACACTAACAGATTTTGTTCATTATCTTGGTCATAGGTTTGTTTACGAGGTGTTCAACGGATCTATACCCAATGGTCTTGTTATTAATCACATCAATAACGTAAAGACTGACAATCGATTGGAAAATCTAGAACTAGTTACCCAACAGGAAAATGTGAGAAAAGGACGAGGTGGTTGTATTAATTTTAGATGCCCAATAAAACCTGTTATTTCAAAAAACCTCGAAACGGATGAGGAGATTAAATTCAAATCGATTTCAGCTGCGGCGAAATATTATAAGATAAATCCCGCAGTCGTAAAATTTGTAGCTGATGGAGTATTGAAATCAACTTTTTCAAGCAAATACGATGCTAGGATTGATTTTAGATATGATGATCAATAATATTTTGTAATTCGGTTTTAGTCAAGCAATGATGAGCAAATGCTATGATATCATCGTGATTAAATTTTAGCGTCGTTACTGCACTTTCATTAATTTTATTTTTTTCTGCTTCTGTTAGTAATATTTTATGAGAATCACCTTGCATTACAATAATATCAACACTATAACCCAACAAACATTTTCTTACCGCTTCGGCTAGTTCCTTATAATTTACTATATTAACTTTTTGGTGATATTTTATCTCATCAGTCATCTTATAATAATAAATTAGATAAAAATATATTATAATAATGGACTTGATGAAACGACTTGCTGAACTCTACGAAGAAGATACTAGCGACAAAGTCACCAGCGATAAGGTCACATTTTCCAAAGATTTTATAGACAAATCTATTGGTTATAGTGAAGATGACATTTTGTATAACAATGAATCTGATGATGATGGTGAAATAGTCACTGTTGCTGACAGATCAAATTACAGCAGACCAACAACTAAACGGTATAATGTCAAGTATCACATTGCTAAACAAATAATAAAATTTAATTTTACCGTTGCCGGACAACAAATTTTTTGGCAGCTAATCAAACCTTTCTTAAATATCAAGATTCCAGGCCGATAGAAAAATATCAAATTCGATTTCATATTCGTCAAAATTTTTAATCTAATGACGATCTCTAACAATCGTAAGCAGAATCTAATATCGTTATGTAAACCAGTAAAATGTAAATCTATCAAACAAAAGTATGAGTTAATTTATAATAGCATTATATCATAATCTGCTTGGTAGGGATCCAACTGTTAAATTTATCGCTATACCCACGCCATTTGACTAAACTTTTATCCCCTTTTTTTCTAATCACTTTCTCGATAACAAAAACATCCTGCTCAGTTTTCTGTAGTTCTTGTTCATAAAAACTACCTAAGATCGGTTCCCCTGCCAGATCTTTTAAAACGTACGTTACAGGTACTGTTAAAAGTACCTTATCAACTACAAATACTTCTTCGCTCCAGTTTGGAGTAAATCCTTTTGCAAATACCTTTTTTGTCAAAGAAATTCTAACTTTATCACCAACCTTAAATTTATGTCTGCGGTACATGTTTTCATTTGCTAATATCGGATTTTTAACAGCTTTTTTAGGTGTCATTTTGATGGTTTGATGTTTCGTGTTATTATATTCACCTACGATTTGAGAAAGGTCATCGATGTACCTGTTGGTGTTTTTAGCTGTCATGTGTTTGTGTAATTTTTCATTTAGCGTGCAATTAAATCTCTCGACAACAACGCTTTTACCCTCGTTTCCTGTAACGTATTTTTTTTATATTATTTTGTTCTAGAAACTGTTCAAACTTTTTGTTAAAAAACTCGGATCCGTGATCAGTCCAGATTTTATTCGGTTTTCTTTCTACACCCGTTATTATTTGTCTTAACGCATCAGTCATTGAAGTCCCTGTCTTATCCGAAACAGGTACACTCAAAGCATATTTGCTAAAAACATCTATAACATTAAACAAATACCTTTTTGGAGCGCCATCAGCGCCAACATTAAACTGAGCTAGATTGGATACATCCACCAAATCTATTGCCCAGATATCATCTACACCATTAGCGACAACTTTACGTCGTTGGAACTTTTTTTTTTAGGTCTGTGTAGTTCGACTGCAAGATCATCGTATACTTTATTTCCCCGATCGTGAGGTGATTGACGAGACTCTCCGAGTCCAAGTTTATATTTTGCTCCAATCATTCCCTGAACAAATCTTCTATCAAAACGTTCTCGTAGATTTGTTGGCTTCATATCACGTAATTCGTCTAACATTACTTTATCACAATCTAATTTTGAGTTTTCATGATCACGATAACAGATATCATGACGCATTGCTATTGCATCCACTTGATTATAAGGCTCTTGGCCTGGCAACGGATTGTCGTTTTCATCTAGTTGTTGATCTAGTGGATTCCACGGACCAGTATACCGATGACCTGGCAATGTCCAACCGCCTTTTGCTTTTGGTAATTTTCCAATAATTTTATGTATATCTATACCTGACCCTATTATTTCTCTGTTGTTACAACATTGACAGTATGCGACAATTTTATTTTGTTCAAGACATAAATCTCTGTCAGAATCACAGTTGCATATCATTCTATATTTTTAGTCGTCGACTAAAATAATATCAGGATAACCAGATCCTAGCGAATTTTTCGCTGGCGACATCTCTGACGATACTGTCGCTGGGGACACTTTCTTTAAAAACATATTTTTCTTTTTCCACAGACTGCACAACAACTTTTTAATATTATCCTGTTGTTTTTTGTTTTTTCTGTTGTTTCATTAATATTTTCTGTTTTAGTTCTACACTTGAGACAGTATGTTGACATTATTATATTTGTAAATTTAGATAAAATTAAGGTTGCTTAGTTTAGTTTAGATAAAATTAATAAAATTAAGATTGCTTTGTTTAGATAAAATTAATTGCGATCTCATCATTAGCGTGAGAAGGATGCTTGTCAAACTGTAAAATAAATTTTAAAAAGTTAAGATTTCTGCTCATCTGTTGGATAAACATAATACAATAATATCCACAAGCAGACGTTCCAACTAGTTGGAGTTGATTTGATGAATAATATATCTTGTTAAATTTTTTGTTCATATGCTTTTTTATTACATCGCTTGGAAGAAGTCCAAACGAGTCAAAATAATTATTATTATAAACTGCTACCCAATGCGTGCCGGATCCGTCATTGAAATCTTGTATATTAATAACACACGAACTTACAGCTGATGGTGATTTTATGGCTGCGAGCTCATCTTTAGATTAAACTCCGTGAATTCCAGGAACCGCTTTTAACTTATCAATGATATCAAAATTACTCAACGGGGTCGACGAGTTCCTGGTAATGTTAGACCACGTCCGATTCCTAAGAGATTTGGCAGCAGACTTCCCGCTAGTCCCGCCAAAAGTGGAACGATAAATCCTTCTTGTTTTGTTTGATTGCATTTGCATTTTGGTGTTGGCGATTTTGTTTTTGTTGTTTTCTTTTTTTGTTGTTGGTGATTTCTTTTTCTTTTGTGGCATTATAATATATTATTTACATAAAATTTACAATTTTTTTATTCCACTTCCACGAATGATACCATTACCTTCGACTGCTTTCTTCGTTGCGCCAGATATTGCTCCAGACGCTGCTGCTAGTCCTAATGTTCCCAACACCGGCAAAAGTTTAGGTATTATTGTGCTAGCTAATACTGATAATGCTGGACCAAGAAAACCACCTTCTTTTGCCATCGCTGTCATTTGTGCAGCACTCAAATTTAAAACAAACGTTTATTTACGATCATACTTTTTTACTTGATTTTTTTGTTAGCATTAATTTTGTTAAAACACCATCAGAAATATTAGGATTGATTTTTAATGATACCTGTTCTCGCTTTGCAATAGCAGCTACTAATTTTTTAACTTGGCCATCGGTCAAATATACTTCTTTTACAATATATTTTGCCATTTTATATAACAACTGTAGAATAGAATCTACTGTGATAAATCTATCACTAATCACTAATGCGTATACATACAACGGCGCCACTGGAACCGCCCCAAGTGTCCAGGTAATTTCAATATCCGCTGTGCTGTCTACAGCTCGCTCGCTATGTTTACTAACATCAAAATGAAATATAGGATAAAGGGTACGAAAATCCTCTGCTGATATTTGAGTTCCATCTTCAACATCTTGATATTTTTGTATTGCGTCAAGCAGGTACATGTATGGTCGAGAAATATTTTTATTAACGTCATCAGCAAAATTGCACTCGATAGCTCGTTCTGGATATTGCTTTGAATTTAATCTAGCATATATTCGTCTGACATCAGAGTGATCAAATATTGCATTATTTTGTTGTTGGTTACCTCGTCGGGCTTCCTGTTGAAATACGACAAAGATATTTCTCGGCAGTTGTTCGCTTGATGTTGTTATGACCCTCCATGTGTAGTCAGTAGTATTTGGAACCGCTGTCTGATATATCTTATGCTGCTTAAAGTAAATTCTGTTTGTATGTTTATCAAGCGTACTATTTAATTCTGACATTTTAGTGATTGATGGTGTTATACGTGGCATCCACAAAGCGAGTTTGTTTATGATAAACTGTACATCAACCCCTCCAGATCTAAACAAGCAATCGTTTTGGTCTGCTCGATCTAAAATAAGAGGATGTTTTACTCCGCGAAATACTTTATCATAATCGCGACAAAAGCCGAAAATTGTGCTTAGCGGAAGCATCATTGTAATTTGACGTGATCCTGCTGCAAGTTTTCTTCGCCTAGCAAAGCCTTCGTTATAACGTGGATTTCTCACGTCAAGTGTGTTAAGAAGTAAATTTAACATCGCAGTACCGTTTGCATCTGCAGCTGGTGGCGTTATATTCAGATTATTAAAAGCTGCTGTAAGAGAAACTCTTGTAGCGTCTGCATTAGCAGCTGCAGTAGGTGCGTCAATACCTAGCGCGTCTGCATTAGCAATGAGAAAATTTCTCACAATTACAGCATTTGCATCAGCATCAGCTCCATGTACTATAGCGCCATTCTTTAAAAATTCTGTTGATTCAGCTATACCCCGTTCAGTATCTTTAAACCACATCATATTAGTTGCAGTTGATCTCGAGTAATCGTCGGAAAACGAAATAATATTTAAAATTGTACTTGCAACTTGTAGATGACTCGAAATATCTTCTATAGTTTGATTGGCCAGTTGATATCTAGCACTTTTGAATAAACACCAGCCGTTATTTATAACAGCTACTTCTGTTCCAACTGCAATTGCAGCAGGTGGATTGGCTACTGTCATAATCTGACCACGAACTTCTAACATAGCCTTATGTGGCAGTAGAAATACATCTTCGTCTCTGGTGTTAAAGGTTCTAATACCAGCTTTATTTGGTTCGTTAGAATTTTCATCAAGATACTCAACAAACTCGAATTCTGTCACATCGTTGTCGATGTCATAAGTTTCTGTTAACTCGAGATAATTTTTAACAGACATTTTATTTTATTAGATTATATAAAATTTTATTGCGGCACTGTTACTTTAGATATTAATTTTTGTATGATCTGCTCGCCCTTTGGTGATAATAATTTTTTTGTTGTTGTTATCATAGCTTTTTGAGTTTCTTTTGTTGGAGCGATTTCTGAGATAGCTTGTTTTATTTCAGATGCAGTCGGTGGATCTCCTTTTATTTTATTAGCTATTTTTTGTCCCACCGCAGTCCCAGCGGCAGATGCAGCCCCAGTTGCAAAAGCTTTACCAGCATCAATAGAAATTGGTGCAACTTTACGTGCTAGTCCTGGAATATTTTCAATAACTTTAGTGAATATATTTCCAAAAAATCCTCCTACTATTTTTCTTCGATAAACTTTTTTTCTTTGTTTCATTATATTTGATGTTGCATAATTTTTACTTTTGCTCACGTAGATGTAAATAATAAGTTACAACTTCATTATTCAATTCCAACAGTTTTCCTGATTGATCTGTCAACTGCATCCTTATACTTGATATTTGATCTTCCACATTTAAAGGATAATAGATAATATCTCGTGGAGTTATTTGCATGAGAGAACCTGGCGGGACTTCTGGTGAGAAACTGTAAATCGTATGACCTTTGCTACCTTTTGATGTATAAGAGCCAGAAGCAATAGAGCAGCTTACTAATATGATATTTACTTCTGTTATATTTACTGACAGTTCACTGTCATATGTAATAGGCTGATTAAGTGCATTATAATCTAATTTAGTAAATCCTAACAGTTGTCTAATACCTCTTTCTTTTGATCCAAGATTGATTAACATATTTTTCAAAGTCATCCTAACTCGTAATGTGCTATAATTAGCAGCTAATCTAAAATCATCAGCCACACCGTCAGCTTTTGTTATGAGCTCTTTGATCATCTTGTTTAGATCTTCAATATTATAAGCTCCTTGTGGATTTTTTTTTGTTTTGCTGTAGATATTGAAGTACTTGTAAACGAAGTAAACCACATTTCATCATTAACATCAGTTTTCACGTTAGGTATAACATTCCAGCAAGTACAAGAAATTAATCCAATTTCATATTGTTTTGCAGGATCTAGTTCTATAGGCGGAATATAATTTACTGAAAAATTTGCGCTATCTTCTGCAGACTCGCTAGAGTTTAGTAATAATGTTGTTTGCATTCCTTTAATATTATATCATTTTACAAAATTAAGTCGCCGCGATTAAGTCGCGGTGTAAAGTTTCGTATTCGTCAGATGTTAATAATTCACTCGATCTTAGATGATCAAGTATGTCAATGATTTTATTATCAAGTTCAACACTATCATTCCCAGTTTCCTTTGACGATATTAATAACATTAATCTACCTATCATTTCAGTATTTGAAGTAAATACTTTTACACCAGTTCCTGTTCTTACTCTACTTTTTTCTACACGAGATTTATCAAAAGTAAAAAATTTTCTTCTAAAACTCCACCCACTACCAAAAGGTTTTGATCTACTATTTTCTGCTGTTTTTTTAAACATGAGAGCAATAACACCGTTTCTCATTCTATCATAAAGTGGAAGCATATGATCAATCTCTGTAAGCGTGTTTAATTCATCTTTAGCAGCAGCTCCGTCATTAAATATTACATCTAATCTATCGAGTAATTCTTGATATTCTACATCATTCCACTTGTTTATATTATTAATATCACTTATATTTTCTTTGTTTAAAATATCATATTCACTACCTTTTATCTCATCATTTGCTCTTTTTATAAAATAAAGTCTTTGATCTCCAACTTCCATAAACTTTACAGTAAGCTCACCAACTCTTTGTTGCTCCTCTTTGATATCTTTTATATCTCCTGATAAACTTGTTATAATATTTGTTATTCCTTGCTTTGTTAACTCTGCTCATCTTCGCTCAAGTTCCAGCGGATTGTTTATCAATCGATCTGTTTCAGCTTGTCTAACCGCAGGATCAGCTATATTTGCTGTAAGTGCCTCAATCAGTTTTCTTTTTTCTTCATCAGATCTAATAACAAGTTTTGCAGCAGCTGCTTCTTGTTGTTCTCTAACAATACCAACCAAACCTTTTTCCTGCAGTTGTTTAAGTTCTTCTTCTGACAGTGGTTTAGTTTCAGGTTGTTTACCTAATAGTGCTTCAGTAACCGGCTTGAAAATTGTAGCTGTTGTTTTTGTAGCGGTTACTTGCCCACGTCGTGCTTCTTGTACTTTTTGCTTAAGTGATGCCTGAGATTGAGCAAGTTGTTTTAGATCTTTTATGTGTTGTCTGTATCTTGCTCGTTTGTCCATTATTATAATTATAAATTTTATAAAATTGAAACGCTTTACTGTAAGTAACTGTTAATACAACAGCAAAACATTTTAGTTGGATCATTTGTAAGTTTATCAAACAAGAAAAAGTTAAATTTATCTTTTGTAGCATTACGGTAAAGTTCAATAAACTTATCTTTTGTCACGCCACCGTATTGCTCGCTTGCAATATTTCTAACGTCAACATTATCCAGTCCTGGAAATAGAATAAAACAACCCGTATTTCGCCTAATAAACCTGTCAACATTATAAAATCCTTGAGCGAGATAACAGAATTACACTGTTTGTTAGGTGACAGTGAGAAATACGATCTTGTTTTGTTCATCTCCATGTTATTTAGCGGAATATCGTCAAAAACTACTATCTTATGTTCATCTGCATCAAGCTGATTGACTGGAATAAGATCTTCTGGCTGCCTAATTATAAAAAATCTTCGCCAGCTTTAAGATCATCACGAAGCTTGTCATTATACTCACTTAATAACTCATACTTATCTTGCTGTGGATTGATTGTGTAAATATAGACTCTATCGTAGTTAAAATTATCACCAAGAAGTAAGTTCATAAGTAAATTTGTTTTCCCCGATCCAGTTCGCCCAACAATAAGATATTAACAATCAGGAAGTTCATTGTTATGTTTGTGCTTCACTAGTCTCTCTGTATCAAAGTTTAGTATCAATGATTTTGCCATTTTGTATAATATTAAACTAGTGTTGATAATTTTATCTAGGATAGTAAATAATGAGCTACTATACAAAATTTGGAACACAATTAGAAGATTTATCCACAAAAGGTTATCAAGGTGACTTATCCAAATATGCAACTCTTGATCAGCTTAAAAATGAAATCAATAATTTACTAAATCTTACCAGTGTAGATCCAGATGATGTTGTCATTTTCCAGGACAAAGAAGGACGATTAAAGACGAGTAATGTAAAACTGTCAGATGTAGTTGTACGAAATCCAAGTGGAAATATTGTTATGAAACAAAACAAGATTAAAGATCTTGGAAACCCAACTGAGGATGGGGATGCTGTCACTAAAAATACGTCAATGATCAGGATGTTTCAATCAATAATGAAATCACAGCACTCAAAAATGAGTATCTTAGTCATGTAAATACATTTTTAAGTTTTCGCAGAAACATAAACAGAATTAGAGATGAATTTTTTGGAAATCCATCAATTGTTGACATTACACTCGCTACTATTAACACAAAACTCAATGATATTAACACAAAACTCAATAATATTATTAGTAAAATTCCTAATATTGCTGAGGAAACGAGTATCATTCCTCACAAACAGATTAAAAATATTGTGTATACTATTGCATATGGTTATAGTGGATGGACACCACAAAACAAATCTATCAAACACACTGCAGAAGTTACTGGTATGTATAGATTGTCAGTGTTTAGCACTGCAAAGTTTAAAATAATTACTAAATCATGGCGTCATTCATATGATGATGACTTATCTGGAATGTTATCTGTAATATTGAACAAAAATTCTGAGGAAGAATTTGTACTTGAACCAACTGATAAAAATTTTATAGGTCCTTATCGGTGGTGTTTGGAATTTGTAGCTGATTTATCATAACTATGTAAACAAATATTATAATGAAAAAAGTATAGTTGATTTTAATCATATTTCAAAAGATATTTCAGAACAGGATGTGGACGGACTAATACAATACTACAAATATTATCACAAAAAACATTGGTGCGTTAAAAAATGTTATAAATACTACAACAAGATCCTTCGAGTAATATCATATCTACCATTGTTAATGACCAGTTCTGGTATAATTTCAAGTGGGATATCGTTAAATCCTTTTTTATTAATTATATCTGGTATTGGTGTTTCACTTACAGCGGCGTGTAAAAAGTAGAACCAAGACTTTTGATAAAAAAGCATGGATGTTTAACATCAATTAAAACTTACAAGAAACTACTTGATCATATCCGGTCTTACCTACGAGGAGTCAAATATAATATGGATGATTGATTACGTGAATTTCGTATTATTGATAATATGTAAACAGATATTCTACCAATTAGGGTTAGCAAGTACGAAAAAATATCAAAAAATATGAGTAACGTAAAATTTTATCTAAACTTAAGATATAATATAAATAAAATAATATCATTTTCATTCTAATGCTAGTTTAATTTCCGCCTTGTTAACTGAAACGTTCTAATGTACAGTTTAATTTTCATCTTGTTATCTGATAAAAAATTTGTGGTAAAATCTATTTGCTGTCTTTAGAATAATCATATTCCACACATACGCTGTTCTAACAAATTCGTCACTTCTGTTGACAGAGCTTATCGCATTCCAACACCTGTTGTTTTGTCTGGTTACAAAATATCTGTCTACATAGTAGTAGAGGAAAATGAGGGGTTTGGCGGGGATGGGGGAGGAGGTGTGGGAGGGAGATGGTGGGCCAAAACCCTCATTTTCCCCTACTACTTTCGTTGTGGTACAAAATATCATCTTCACTATAACTAGCAGGTTTGTTAGTGATTGTAATATTGTCTGCGATTGTATCTCCGGATATTAAATCTCTTGCAATGAAATCTCATGCGATTGTATCTTCCACATATATTTCATCAAATTTATATTATAATATACTTTTATCTAATTTGTTGTTATAAATTGACTGACAAGGTGAAAAATCATAAAAAGTTAATGTATTAAATTGCAAAGAACTAGCCGAAGGAGTAAGAAATTTTCGGCTAACGGTGCATATTCCGTTGATGCAAGGTGATTCTCCTAAAATATTACTAACTGACGCTAATATGATATTATAGCATTTGCTCATCATAGCTTAAAACAATCCTGGCATCGTATTCGCCTGAAAAAAAACTAACCCTGTTACTGTATCAGCAACAGATTTTACTGCCCTGGGATTTATATTATGGTACCGAGCAGAAGCTGAAACTGATTTAAATTTAATTTCCTCATCCGTTTCGAGGTTAAAAGAAGGAAGAAGTTTTGCCAAACATCTACAATAAAGACCACACCTTCGTCCTTCTCTCACATTTTCCTGCTGGTAACTTGCTCCAAATTTTCTAGTCGTTTGTCTGCCTTTTGATTATTGATATTATTAGTAATAAGACCATTGGGTCCATTAAAGACCATTAAACACAATCCTAAACAAACCTATGCGATCGATAACTAACTCGATCTGTTAGTGTTCCTCTGACAGTTTCTTTGAAATATCCCATATTACTCATGGTGCCAAAAAATATTTAGTTTTTCTATTTCTAATAATACCGCTTATCGTTAGCCTCGTATAAATCAAATACCGGGTGTGGCTGATACTAATCTTGTAAAAGATAAGTTTTATACGCTGTCATCAGTAATCGAGCTATTTGCTCAATAGTCTCGCTGTTCTTCTGGAATGTCCTTGCAGAAGAAAGTATAAATAAAATCTTTTCAAAACATTTAAATTTTCTCGGTATTATCACCTTTCACACTGATTTTATAACCTACTGGCGTTGCCTCACCCATCGGATGTCTGTACTGGACACGTATCACCGAACGTAGTGAATTTACAGCGTATAAGTTATATTTGGGGTGGACGTTATAACGCTCGTGCTGGTTTACGCTTGTCATTATATAATAGTTTGTTTTATGACTCTAATTGATTTTTTCAACCTGCAACGTGGTGAACTATCGATCGAACAATCAATTAGACAAATAATATCACACAACAGTATAGCAATGCTAAAATTGCGAGATACTGGTAAATTATAATGCAACAAATCTTTACTATTTGTTAGCGCCAACTGCAAAACGTGATCGTAAAAAAAAAACGAGGGTAGAAGACTATTGCTTCAATATCATATTATATTTTCAAAGCTTCTTGTAACAGAGGGATCGACTGACAAGGAAATGGAATACCCTCACATTACTGCAAAATCAAGGCGTATTTTGCTCGGGACTGATCTTTCGTGGTTAGCTGAAGAATTACACCTAGACATATGGATAAAGATAGAATTTATCGAATTGGGTTCGGGTTGGAGGTTTGAAATGATGAAGGAAATTTTTATTTCATGCAATAAAGTCTAGCGAATTACGTCGTAGTTTTTATATTAACCTGCCACCAAAAATAAAAAATAAAAAATGTTGTATAAACATCAAAAACTTTGATAACAGACGTATTCTTTCTTCACTATCTCCAGCAGACAATCAAGCTGATCGTGTTGACAAGTATTTTAGTCACGTATTAAGAGCAAACTCGATAGTAATTCATTATGATTAATTATTCTCGTTGATGTCAAGGTGCGTTACGAGGTCTTTGCATAGACCGCCAACTGAACGTATTGGTTTGGGTCCGTAAATTATTCCATCTTGAGCATAATCAGGTGCTTAGTCTCTTTCTCACACAGTTTAACTTCTTCCCGTTTAGAGAAATGTCGAAGCATTGACTGGACTCTGTATATCTGGTTGACATTATTAAATTTAGAGGGAAAAAATTAGGATTTCATACACTTATTGCAATTGGTATTAACAACCGATCAAAAGGAACAATTCCCTACTTACCAATGTTTCTGTTAAAGTGCATTCGTTCTCATTGTACCGACATAGGTCGTGTTTATTACAAGTTTTAACACCTGTGCCAGATAAATGAAAGATCAGTTCTCCGTGGCAATGATGAGATAACACTGGGTGTAACACATCCATATATAGAATAACTTTGTCTTTAATCAATGCATCGTATTGGAGAATGTATTCGAAGTCGATGTGTTCTGTGAAATGTTAGTTTTTTTCTCTTTTAGATTCATCGACAGACGCGTAACATTGTTTTAATTTGATCGTATCCAACTTGATTCAAATATTTGTCGACATTTGGAACATTTGTTATTCATTGTATCTCAGACTCATAAGGAACTGAACCCAAGCCTCTCTCTGCACAACATAGATGTCGCTATGCATTAATCCGTTGCCACGTCTTCCGCACAAATCATATAAGCATCCCAGAAATCATATGGCATTGATAACAGCGTGTAAAAACTGTGCTAGTGACAAAAGCGCTTGTAAAGAGCTAAAACGTTTTGAGTTATTTGCATTTCATGGGGTTCGCACATGGTATCTTTAGAACACCAGCGTGGTTTGAAAGTGTATCTGCTCTTCTTTGTTGTTTGGACAAGCGAGTTTTTCTTTAATCTAATCGATATTCACTTTTTAATGTCATCAATATACACTTTCATTCTGGTGTGTTGCTTTGCTCTGTTTGAGCTATATCATTTGTTGAATGCATTTTAGTCTTTCTTGTTGTCGAGATTATCAGACTTCATTTTAAATGTTATATTTAATCTATGGAGATTACCCTCTTGTCCTATAGGAAGACTTTCATTTTTGAACAAGCATGACTCTAGTGTTGATGATGCTGGTGGTAATAAAAGTGATGGTGATGGTGCAAAGTGGTCAATCATTTCATCCACTAAATTGCTTGGGTGAACTTGTGTCGGCACTGTTCTTGTCTTTTCATTCGTCACAATATGTTGCCTTAGTTTACTTCTGATTTTTTTTATAGAACTGTGTTCTCGTTTAATATAGATATTCACTTTTGATCTAAAATATTATTCTACTTTACTCCCACCATATATAGTGCATATACCTACTGTCCTACTTTATTTAATAATGCATTTTATATATCTACGTATCCATAAATAATTTTCTATATTTTCATAAACTCAACTGATAATAGAATAAAATGAAAGAAGCATAGCTGCTTTAGCGTGAGGCAGTGTGAATGAAACAGACTAATCAGACCCAAATTACATGCTTAATTTAAGTTCTTTTGTTGGACTTGCTGTCAGACCCTATTGACACGCATAGTTTGAAATCGACCGCTGAACTTGCGAGCATATAAGACAATCACGTTAAAAGTGTAAAAAAGAAAAACGACATGCATACGTTTGTAGATCTGCAGGCAATTGATACTGTGTGTGTACTAAGATTACATTATGATGGCTATTGATTTTTTGTTTGTTTTCAATTCAACCTCTCAAAAGAATCAAACAAAGTAAAATATTTGCCGGATACCATGTGGCATGAGCTTAAATGAGTTCATTTTTGATGATACCATGAAAGTTAGCATATAAATTCAGCACATTTCACAGTCAGTACCGAACAGCAAATGCAGGGATTATCGTGCTAACATAATTATTTGCAGACGCTATCACCAATAAAGTAACCAACTCAATCACTTGCTTTTCTAACAAAAAATGTGTACTGCAAAGGATAGAGAACGCATCCCCGTGCACATTAACTAGTCGAACATCACAAGAGGTACGAGTTTTGAAATAGTCTAACACATTATTCTGACATAATTGGACCTTTAATATATTTATAAATTCTCTGTACAAGAATGATCCATAATTTTACCATAACATCCAAGAATAGAGTGGCCTGCTGATTCCATTTTACTGTTGCATCATAACAGGTCTTGATTACTTTTCTCCTGGAGGTATTTGGGTTATAACCCAACATGCTTAACATCCAAATAGAAACGTGGTGCCATCCTTTAGACAAATCCATATGGTTAATTTCTAACAAGTTGTTTAATCCCTCTGTAGATAAAGTTCAAAAATATGATGTTATTCCCTTTTCTAGTCCCCATCCAAGCCTCTCACAATGTTCATCTAGAACTGTTCAAAAATGCTATCAGCCGAGGCTAGAATATTTATTTGTTCTATGTATTCAATTAGTGATATCCTTCTGTGATTATCAAGAGTGATAGTAGTAAACATGAATGACCGTTGTTAGTGTCGTTATATACATGTCACTCATAAAACATTCATTTAATTATCATTTATTTAAACAAGTATGATATTGGGTTTATGACTTAAAATTAAAATAACATCACAAAAACTGAAGTGTTAATCAGTTTTTTCTTAACTTACCTTTTGAAGTTTGGAACAAAAATATAAATACCATTATCAAGGAAAGTTGATACTGATTGATCAAAGTAAATTGATCTTTATTGCTATAAAGCGTCTTGTTGTTAGCATTAGAAAGTATGGAACATTACTCGACAATTCGATTATGATAGTAATCTGGATTTTGAAATGATAATAACTGACGAATGTAGCAATCAATATATATATATATATATATATATATATATATATATATATATATATATATATATATATATATATATATATATATATATATATATATATATATATATCGTAATTATCTACCGTAAAATCCGATGTATTGCATGTCTGAGAGAACAATATCCACATAATAATTACAGGTATGCATTCTTTTAAATTAATTTAAGGTATGGACTATTATTAATTACAGGTACGGATTGCTCTTAGTTAAAGGCATGGAGTATGGTTAGCAGTATAACAGTTACTATAATCTGTCGGACACCCTATAACTGAATCTGTTGATTCAGTCATGTTCAAAGACTGACTAAACTTTATAGTTTATAGTTTATACTAGCAGTCTGACTAGAGCCGGCCGATTGCATACATAGCAGTAGATATCATTATTAATTTGAAAAGATGCATAATTCAAGGTGACAAACGATTAAGTCAATTCGAAGCATATAAACCCCATGATACAAGAGTTTTCATAGCACAGTAATATATCCCTTAGTAAAGTTAAGTTTAGATTTCCTTATTTAAATATCTTTATATACAAAACGAACCTATATTCTCAACTGAAATAAAATTATAGATGTAGTCTGCTATAATGGTTAAACTCATAAATTATAATTTATTATGAAGACCTTGTATATTCCGAAGTCAAATAAGCTGTAGAATAGTTTCCTTGAATCCATTTCGATCATTCACCTATAATAAAATACTTATTGCTGCTGACATTGGTTCTTAAAGCCTTTTATTTGCAAAATTTAGAGTCCAACAGATAATAATCAAATATTGTTGCTGTTGTTTATTTTGCTTACTGCATAGGTGCCTGAGGTCTTATCTATCTATCTATCTATCTATCTATCTATCTATCTATCTATCTATCTATCTATCTATCTATCTATATATATATATATATATATATATATATATATATATATATATATATATATATATATACCTACATCATCAAAGACTCACATTAGTTACTGTAATTGACTTAGGTATGTTAGGATATTAGCATTAGCCGTGATCATGCAGATTAAATAATGATAATTTCAAACATAGATTTCTTTTTCATCTTCATCTTCTTTTTGTTTTTGTTGTTGTTGTTGTTGTTGTTGTTGTTGTTCTTCTTCTTCTTCTTCTTCTTCTTCTTCATCATCATCGTCTTCTTCTTCTTCTTCTTCTTCTTACTACTACTACTACTACTACTACTACTACTACTACTGTTACTACTACTACTAAAAATAATAATAATAATAATAATAATAATAATAATAATAATAATAATAATAATATTATTATTATTATTATTATTATTATTTGAACAAACATCGATATTTCTTTTTTCATTTGTTTTCTTTCTGCAATTAATAACAAGGTGATCAATAAAGTAACAATTGATACTGACATGTGTAGGAATGATGATGGTTTAATGAGAAATGACTTGCTTTTCTACCTTTTATCGATAAACTACATAATGATAATTTAATTTGCACATTAGATGAGAATATATTTTTCTGTAATGTTATCAACGAAGAATTTATTTATAATGTATAAGGTAGCAATTTGAATTGGTTTTACTCTGGCGTATTACTACAGAAAGAGATTAAATAGGTAAGATTCTTTAATGAGTTTTCATAAAACAATTATGGTAAATTGGTTTTTGTGAGAGTTGATTATTTAATAGTAAAACAAAAAGGTAAGGTCATATGTGAATTGGACATAGTAAATAGATGGATAACCCAAATGTTGCGGTCCTCAGTTATATAAGAGTAATATAGAGTTACCGCCGATATTTTCTAAAATACAAAATGATATACCTATAAATATAGATTAAATTGGTAAGCATTCCCTGATTTTGGCAAATCATACATCCAATTATAGATTCTTCAGAATCTATGAAGTCTGTGATATTAAATATGATTAAAATATTTGCATGCCGGCTTACGAATTTTGTATCAATGCTACGTGCTCCTACTTTCCAAACTGTCTTTGCTTTCTACTGTCACCCACTGAGACAGATAACCAACCTTTCTAGCGGTAAGTACATTGTGTGTGCATATGTATGTCAGTCAGTGTATATGCATATATGTGCGCTTGCAGAGGGCGACATGAATACGGGCTTTACACATCGCCATTTTCTACTCGTGAAATTAGCCATAATAATCTTAAACCTTTATCAATTTTAGCAAACAATCCTGAACAATGTACCAACATGGACGAAGTGCATTTTTGGAAAATCAAATGTTAGTTTACAATAGCTTCTAGATATCTTAGCATAATGTACCATTAGTGTAGAAAAGAGGCAATTTTACTTCTTCTTAATTTATCCAACAGTGTGATATCCATTCATGACGGTTATCGAAATAACCCGGATGTTTGCATGGAGGTAAAACGAAGCAAACATTACGTTAGTCCTTGAACAAATGTTTCTTACAAAAACAATCTATTACTGTTTATAATCTTTTTATTCATCCAATACTATTTGTTCTTTTTTTTAAAGAGAGACTCCAGTTTCTAGCAATTGGAGTATGATTGCCAATCGCTTTGTAACTGGTCGCCTTTATTCAGTACATTTATAATATAGGATCTTGTCTTAAGTTAATGTTCGGCGCGTGCTCTCGAAGTCAACCTCCGCTTATATCCGGGTATTAGTTTCACATCTCATCAAAGTATAACCATTATTCTTACCGTAAAAGTGGGTGTATAAGGACTGCACATTCTTAATATCCTTCCCTCCTTCATAATTTTGCTTCACTACAGTATATATGTCTTACAAACTCTTTTAACTATTTACTTTCATATAACGTATTAACAACCTGTTTATATATATATATATATATATATATATATATATATATATATATATATATATATATATATATATATATATATATATATATATAATTCAGTAGGCATATATGAATGAATATGGACATATCTCGAATTGCATCGTTAGCAACCATATATGTGGTATACTGACAGACATTTTTCCCTTGAGTTTCTATGATTTTTAGAAGCTGTAATAACTTCATTCAATCTCAGGATACTGTTACAAAACATACACAATATAAAGAAAGCATATCGACTTTCTGTTAGTAACTACATTTTGTAATTTTTGTGTTGATTTTTCTTTTGCATGCTTGTTCAGAATTACTAACTTTGGTGTTCGTTTACAGGAGAAACTGCAACGTTACGCATCGTCCAGGTAAAATGGGCAGAAGATAAGCTGGTTACTGACCGTAAACGAAGCAAATATACGTACGTACGGTCTCTGAACGTAACCCAATCCGAAAGGTCACACATCACCGAGTTTGTCAAATTAGATACTCAAAAAACGTATGCACGGTGAATTTGACATGAAAATGAAAATAAAAGAAATTTTTTGCCCACCTATATGTATGTAGAATTCAGTAATTTCATAAAAGTTCAGCCTATCTCCCCTCAACAATCTTTTAAACTACGTCAAATATTTTGTTTTAAATGCCAATGTTTTTTAGACAGAAAAACCTCATATCCACTAGTGTAGATACTATGTTTGCACATTAGTAAATCTGTACGTATGTATGCATGTATGTTGTTACCTGGTATCTATTGTTTGTCATTTTAAACCGATCGCAAAAGGTCACATAAATCTGAAACATTCTGCACATTTTCGCAAATAAGATTTCGATTTATATATATTTCATAGGACCTAAGAGGTTTATGAGATTATAAATTCAAACGCAAAATAGAAAAAATTATATGATTTGTTGAAGCTTGTATGATATCTTGAAACATTTAATTTCTATGCAACTTGCTCCAAAACTCCACTCTTCCAAGCTATGCCTAATATTGTAATGCTAATATGAAAATTTGAAATACAGAATAAAATTATCGAAGATTTTTGTACAATGAGTCTGCACGTATGAACGGAAATATGGATGTCAGTAAGATATCAATAGGTATTTAAACGTGGACATTTTAATGTAATTAATAAGTGACATACATTCAAATCATTCCCCTATTTTATCAAATTATATATCCATTTATAGAGATATTTGCCATATATATATATATATATATATATATATATATATATATATATATATATATATATATATATATATATATATATATATATGTTTGTATTGTACTTCATGAGCAGACTCCCTCTCATTTTTGAAAGGGACATACCTTCTCATCACCTATGATTGGTGTAAGCTTTTATATGAAACCACAATTTATTATTTTAATCAAATACTGACAGTGACTGGGTACTAGAGTTACTTATTCATAGCAAATAATTAATAAAAGTAAAACCATAAATAGTTATTTATTTCAGCAATTATTAACGGGGTAGCGGGAGGGCGGGTCTCATGTGTTCAACGAATGTGCTTTCTCCTAGGGACTTATGTCTTAGCCCTGTATGCTCGACTCTGTCCAAAGGAGGTTTATTCCTAGTTGGACTTTACAAATCTAAACATGTCCAAGAAATCCGATACCTTCACCGAGTTTTGTGAGTCATTTTTTGGTATCTATGTTTTTGACTATTTCCGACGAGGTCTGTCAAATCAAATGTAAAATAAAAAGGTTTGTATTTTTAACCTGTTTATAATTTGTTGACTGAAGTATTGCCCAAACTAACTCAACACGTAAACACTAATCGACAATTGCAAAAGTAAGATCTGAATATTTATGTTTTAATTTTATGCAGGTCTATGACATAATAAAGATAGTAAAAATGGAGATTAAAATGACTTCATTTTCTTTATTTATGGAGACGTAAAGTTTAGATTTAGGATACATGCATGATGTAACACATACTGATAATATATATATATATATATATATATATATATATATATATATATATATATATATATATATATATATATATATATATATATATATATATATATATATATATATATATATATATTAAACTTGAAGTGAATTTATAAATTTATAAATAACATTTATTTATACTCTAACCGAGTTTTTAAAGAGACTGTCAGTATCAAGTTTTATTAAATCAAGGGTGTATATTTTTTGTTGGGAATTTGATCCGGTGGTACTGTCTCCAGCCGTAGAGTAATATTGCTAGTGTGAGGATTATTGTAACTAACTGAAGTACGGCTTAATCCGGGTGTTATCGTACTACTCCAATATGACTATTCAAAATATAGAGAACAACAAATGATTTGGTATTAACTTTATAAAATGATTTGGTATTAATTTTATAAAATGATTTGGTAAGAATGTCTATGATAAGTTTTTGGTTGATTTTTTTAAAAAAAATCAAATATGTCGTTAACTAACCGTTCCTGATAGTAGGGTAGGGATACTTTGTGCTGTATCCTATAGTAATGGGGTGTTCAAGTCTCATACCGTATTTTAAAAAAAATCTTATTGCATATCTAGACAAGTAGTCATGGTCTTGATCAATGACTTGAATGTTATCCAACTAGCATTTTCCTTTCCAAAAGTGAATCGTACGCACTAAGTAAATGAAGCTGTAAGGAAAATCAGCCCTAGATCAAATTCGTGTATGATCTTCAAGTAATCATTTTTTATATTTACCAAAGGGAAACGATGGAAACGTTTAGGCTGTATCTATCATCAAAATAAATACTCATTGATATTTATGTATCTTTTGTGCAATGATGCATTCTCACACTACTGTCTCTTTAATAGATATACGAACTCTTGTTTCATCACCACCAACAATATATAGTTTTATTTCTCCAAATATTAGTGGATGCTGTCTGCACGACGGTTTGATGCATATTGTGTTATCATCAATGTTGACGCATATTGTTACGTTTGAGGGTTTAGTGATATTTTCTTTACAATTAATTAAACCTGTATGTTCTTTGCACTATTAGAATTGATGTTGTAATTCCTTTCCGTACATGTTTTCCAACACATTACATCTGATTTCCGAGTCTTCCCATTTGATGTAGCCTTGATATTAGATCTGTTTATTGTTTTTATTACTGTGGAATATAGATAGTTGCTGCAGGAGTTTTAGGAAGGCTTACTAGATTTTATTTTCACATAAATATCCACGGCTGCTAAGCTGACGCCTCAGTGTCCAAACTCGTTGATAATGGCAGTATCTATGTGAAAAGACAGCGCAAAGCAATGAATATAATTTGTTTTTTAACAGAATTGAAACCGAGTTCTTAATTTTGGATTTTATGAACAAAACAAACATAATGTGATGGATGATGGAAATTTATAAAATGAATTTCTCATTTTATATATATATATATATATATATATATATATATATATATATATATATATATATATATATATATATATATATATATATATATATATCACAAATGCAACGAGTCTCTCCCACGCCTATCATACGTTTGATCTAATCACTCTGCAAAGCAAACATTACCTAAATGAAAATTTAAAAAAAATAGGATTCATGAAATCAAGTCTATGAAAAGGTTAGGTTCATATAACCTGGATTGCAAAAATTGTATACACTAATATCATGCAATGTATGCGAGATTCACATAATCTCATGTATGTAATACCATTACGTTTCAAATAAATTATGAATGCTATGAAAGCGAGATTCACATAGTCTCACGTATGATGCAATTCCATCAAGATTCAAATAAACGATTAATACTATGAAAGCAAGTTTACATAATGTCATGTAATGCAATACTGAAAGTGAGATTGACTTAATCTCATGTAATGTAAACTATATTGTACCTAATTGAAACCACCATCAATTGAAACAAACATATCACTCTAAAATGTTGAGTAGTCATACGATTCACAAACTGTTACATCAAACTGTTTCACCGGATCCTTGGGTTGACGAATACTTATCGCCCGTGCACAACCTTCATGGATCCAACACAGGTCTTTATAAGTATAGATAGCACCCATAACCCTTGTAATCTACATTCGTGGTTTCACTACATGTATACACATACGTACGGACAGAACGCATCACTAAACAGCTAAAGGAAATCCGACACTGCTACCGCCAACACTACATATTTTTATAGACTGGGTATATACATGCGTATAGACAACTCTTTGCACTGTCGACACCTACACCCAGCCCTAAACAGCTACCGTTAGCCACAAACAACTATACTAAAACCAAAGTGGTTATAATAATGGTTCTTAATGAAATTGCTCGGTACATGCTCATAAATTAAACTATAATATCAAGTTCACAACCTATCTAATCTGAAATAGTAAATGCTTCATTACCCTACATAACTTTAAAACGAGTATAGACTTCGCAAATAAAAATAAATATAAGTTTAATTTTACCCCTACGGCCGGATAACAAAATAGAGAGCGTTAGCTCCCTGACAAAATTCAAATGATCTGTGCCTCAGTTTTAAATGAATCAACCTTTAAATCCCTCGGAGACTGTATAATATTCATGGTAAAATACTCATGCATACCGTGCCCTTCGTGACTCTCGTCGCATGTAGTTTCAGAGTCGTCCACACAGATAAATATTGATTCATCCTAGGTAAGCATATGTTTATTGCAAAACGAATTTAATTCCTGCCTTATTATGTAACACATTTATTCCAATATTGACAATACACATCCTTCAAAAATGTACTCCATGTCCAGGACCTTAGTAATGGTTACACTCTTTAGCCCTCTGTGGAATTTATTTGACCAGCCTCTATTTTCCTTGTAACACTGTGTAACGCATTGAGCAAGAAAACAGTGTGATGTTACTATATGACACGTCAGATTCCAGTACCTGATAGTAGTTTTAGTCATACCCTAAGCAGAAGTAAATAAAATGCAAACATATTTATGCGAAGCATGTCTGATGGCAGGAAGTTATAAGGCTTTTAACAACACTGTTCATAGAGATAATTCGCGTGCTTTGGTTATGTTCACAACTTTATCATGCTGTTGGATGATCTAAACTATAATGGATCTTTGAATACATATAGGTGCTGACATACCTGCGCAGAAACCTTGATAGTTTGATGTGATCTACATTGGATGAATATTTCCAATTAGAGAATATTTGCTATAAAAGACCAATATAACATATTACTAGCTACTATGTAAGTCACATGCCGTATAGGAACAATACATATTATACATCATCAGTTCAAACTCAACGATTAGGATATCGAAAATAATTGCACAATTGTTATATGTCATATAAGATGATAACTTATACGATCCATTTACGACAGCTAAACAAAGGAGACTAATATAGTCTAGTGGTATAATGAAGTAAACAATGTTAGGCCTTCAACAAAGACTCACAGAGCGTGATATTTAGGCCAATGTTCTTCTTTATCGGGTGCTGACTCAATTCTAATGTCAAAGTAAGTTCAAGTGATACATATATTTCTTGCCATAACCAATTGTATATGTCTGTCTATTAGTCTGTTTATATTTCGTTCACTCTATCTGTCTGTCTGTCTGTTCGTATGGATCTATATAAGAACGTCTGGATATATATATATATATATATATATATATATATATATATATATATATATATATATATATATATATATATATATATATATATATATATATATATATATATATATATATATATATATATATATATATGGGGTCATCATCGCGATCGCAATTAACGTAATTTTTTCACATACATCACAATTGTACAGAAGTCATACCTCTTAACTGTTTTATAACTGTTTGTTCAATTTAACATATATATATATATATATATATATATATATATATATATATATATATATATATATATATATACATGCATGCATGCATGCATACATACATACATACATACATACATACATACATACATACATACATACATACATACATACATACATACATACATACATACATACATACATACATACATACATACATACATACATACATACAGCAACAGAAGATGTAATATGTATGTATGTATGTATGTATGTGTATTTTTGTTTGTATCTATGTACTGTGACCCGACCCCATTCTTATTCGTGAAATATGTTATACAAGTCGTCAAGGTCTTTTACCTTAAGTAATGTTTGCATCAGACGTCTTTGTATACGATGTTGATTGATCTAAAGTGTATGACGTCGGCAAAATGTACTATTATGGATAAGTAAAAGGTTTTTATTTTGTACTAACTTGTTTTGACCTGCTCACTTTAAAAAAAATACAAAAATTGCCTGGCTTTGTCCATGCAACACATATACATAAAGTATCCTCGAGTAACTTTCACCTTACCACGGAGAATTAGTTTGACAATAAACAGATCATACGGGTCTATCTTTAGAATCTATATAACTGTCACTCAATAACTGTTCATTAAAATGAAACTATGAGCAAACAAATAAGCATATGTGAACTAAGGTATCTAGTGTAATGTGTAGGCTCGTACAGTATTAGCAAGAGTAAAGAATAAAATCAGCAAGCTTTGTGTAATATAACGAAATATTTTTTTATAAAAGAATGTAAAAATTGAAAATATGACTTACGGTTTGTGAATGCAATCCAAACTTTAATCATAAGAATGAAAATACAAGTCATATCACAAAACAGTTATTATAAAATCCAGGTTCGAATCTCTATGACATTTCAATATGGAGTGCGATGATGTGAGATGTAGTCTTTGTATAAATAGTAAAAATTCCTCAATTTAATCACAGTTATGATCCGGTATAATAACATAATTAATTTCCACTGAATTTGTTTCTACAACGACTATTATAAAAAGGTTATGCTCGTTTGGTTTTCTAGAGAATAAAGTATTAACTTCAAAAAACAAATGAACTTTAAACTATCTGGTCTGAAGAATTGAAACCTTTCGAGCCATCAAGGCGTAAATTGCAACTGACTGAAAAGCTATTAGAGGGTAATAAATCCAACTAAAATATCATCCCATTCTCGCGTGATATGTCACGAGCAACGTAACAAAAATGTTAAACTTGTCACGTAGCAAGGTCAGTCCTATCAAAATTCTCAATGTTGTTTTTTTTTTCAGACTACGCGTACACCGAAATGTCCTTGGCAATAGCCAATCGTTTTCACGTAGTGGTCATACTACCATGCAATGATGAATAAAGAATAAACATAATGTAATATCTTTTACGTTTGAGAATAAAATGTAATGAAACAAACATAATAAAATATTATTTTAAAATTAACACACAGAAAATTATATATATATATATATATATATATATATATATATATATATATATATATATATATATATATATATATATATATATATATATATATATAACACTAATTAATACAATGTATTTGAGGTAGAGAAGCGTCTACTGTTGGGAAATTGTGACAAAGCATGCCGTACTCCTATTTGGTCTGGGTACGATTGAACTGTATGCCGTCAACGTACAAGACATCGATATTGCAACAATGTTTAAGAAAGCTTCAAAATAGTTAATTTAGACTATGTAACATAAGACTAAAGTTACTGCATAATTGTAAAAGGACATATGTGATATACTTTATACATAAAACAATTAAGTTTCTCGTCATAGCAAACACATAAAAATCTTTCATGCAATGCACACATTATAGTTAATCTGTCGTCATTTAAAACAAAACATCTAGAATTAGTTTCTATTTGCTGGAGTTAGAGGGCAATTGGCTGTTTTAAAAGCCAGATAGGTTTGAATTTATTTTCACTTAGCAAAGCAGCATGATTTAAGATTAACATCAAAACAAGGTGGATTATTAACAGTGGTAATTTGAATTAAACATCACATTTTGAACACAGAACACACTATGTGTCAAAGGTTTGTTGTTCGTCCTAACGTGTATGCAAAGTGTAAACATGTGACCTAAGAAAAGTCAAATTCATTTTTAAATATTATCATAAAGATACATTGGGTTTATCTCACAAAAGTGTCAATATGATACGGTTGCTAACCTCAAATCGTTACTTTCATATTGAGAAATACTGAACAAAATAGTATCTCATTTATTCCATGTTTGTCATCACTTCAAATTGTTCTTTAATTGAGTTTATCAGGTAAATCACCGAAGATCACATTTATTTTGGGGATATTCTGTGTCCAATATTTATATCTGGATCTCTTATATTTGTGTTGATATCTATCGTCAGCCATGGACTTGAACCTTGGAATGTTGTGGTTTAAAACGGTGTTTGTCTACCAGAACTTTAAGAGTGCATACTATCAGCACATAATGCATTCGTTGGTATATTTAGTCTGCTGCATAATGAGACAGGCCAGCAATGTTGCATCAATCTCATGTTTGCACTGTACATTTCAATCCACGTAACCTCTGTCCTGAAATGTCTAATGCTTTCAGCGGATACTTCCTTATGAGTTAGCCGTGGAAAATATGTTGGATAAATTAGCAGTCAAGCAGTAGGATTGATACTTTTACAAAAAAAACAAGTGCAAAAGTAAATACATTTATTCATGATGATGATTATGAAGATTGCCTGGGCAGTTGTTAAAATATATGTACTACTTCTTACACTGCCACGAATAGTACTTCCACAATTACGACAAATGATCGTCGCAATGCTAATTCTATAATACCAACTAGTACTACGACAAATATGTGTATTGCATATGGTTACGTATGTGGGCTTAAATTGCTTGTGTGTAAGGTTTAAAAAATATTTCATTTTTGTCTCATTGTATTTAATTGCAATGAATATTTTTCTCAGATTCGGCATTCTATTTTTAGTAGTGACATATAATTTTATCATAAAGTTTGTTCATTCAAAACGAAAATGTAATAGGTGAGAATGATAATTGAGTCCGTTTTACTCTGATAATAGCGTCAAAAGGAAGTTAAAATGATTGGTCAATATCACGGGCATTCCTCCTTTGCGTGATGACTGTTTGTAAGTAAACTTTCTATGATTGGTTTTTAAATGGTTTCATACTGGCGGAGGTGACAAAATAGTGTAATAAGAGATCACTTGATCAATCTTGAGAGACTTCAAATGAGGCATTGGGGTTCTAAATACGAATCATAATATTGGTTTTCGGGGAGAGTTATTCAACATCTTGAAGGTACAAAGAGTATTTTTGTTTAATTTGTTGCTTTAATTGTTTATTCTTTGTCTAAATTTTTGATTTAATCATTTATTTCCCCTGGAAACTCAAGAAGTTGACTTTTTATATACAAATTCTGAAATATATTCTGAAAGATATTCAAGGAAGTTTATTCTGGAATTATTCAGAAACAAAGACTGTGATTCAAGTGAGGAATTCTTGTTGTTGAGACATTGGACTACTCCTGACGTCATCGCCTTCCATATTCGTTGGAATTAAACGCGGATTCGTAGAGGACTATTTAGAGATAGGAATTGTGTTTTCATTATTAGGATCATATATGGATCACATTCACAGATTAAAAGTCCTATTTACCAATTGTTTCATTGTTGTCTAGGGAATTAAATTGTTTTGTTAAAATATACAAAACTTGTTGGCGTTCACACTTTTCTTTATCTTTGAGTAAAAGCCCTTGCCACGTAAAAATATACATAATATTTATTATTATTGGTATTGACAATGACTTCTATGTCGAAGCCAATTGCATGTTGCTAATCTGCTGTGAGTTTTATTTCAAACAGCTAATTGCACGTATTCAGCAACTCGTGTACGATGGTGTTGTATATCTTCCCATGAAATAATATCAATAGTAATAAGTACTTCACCAAAAATAATAATATTCGGTCTACCTGTGGAGAAAAGGAAGCAGAAAGCAATTAGTGTTCAGCTGTGTTACTGCTGTCCTAAGGTAAATGGTGCAACCTTAATTCTAGCATAGATACACATTAAAAATATATGTATTAATACAAATGATATGCTAAATTAGATTAATGTACAATACATCAGGAAAAGAATTCAAAATTATTGTCTTAATAGTTCATGGAGAGGAGTGTGTGCCAAAGTGTGTGTGATTTGGATTTATCTTTGAGTCATATCATTGTGATTGATGTAGTGTGGAAGTTTAGAGTGATGTCTAGCACTGGGGCATCATGCAGCAGACATGTAGCATGATGTCCCACCTAGTCACATGATCCTGACACCAGGCCGACCAGTCCTAACACTAACCTCTTAATGCTGAGCGCCAAGAGAGGCAGATGTATGTACCATTTTGGTGAGACTCAGTCAGGGTTTGAGGAGGATGCTCCAAGCACTATGCCAACAGAGAAGTCTTAATAAATCATGATATGTAATACGAAATACCCATTTTATTTTTCTAAGCTATGACACAGTACAGTGAGTTCTGTTCGATGTCTTGTGATTGGTTTATTTGTATACCCCTTTGTTACCCCTGTCAATATAATCTATAAGCCATCAGATGATGTGTCCTCTATTTTATCGAAAAGATTGTTTTTTTTTTCGTATCTTTGTTTTATCCCATTTTATCTGTTGCTGCGTGTGTTAGTAAAACCTAAAAGTATCCTAAACACAAATGCATATAGATTTTCATTGTTGACTAAGATTTCTGTATTTCTTTCAACTTTTTGAAAGGTGTTATATTTGTATTAGTTCTTGTCTTCAGGTTCCTTTGCAAAAATGGTTTGAATATTGACGGCATTCCTTTCCACAAGTATTATACCTTTAACTGATTTCCCTGTCATTTAAAATATTACTACAAGAAATCTTTGCAAGGGATGTATTCCACTACCCCAACTAGCGCATAAAGACTCTCATTCGATCGAAGATTATTAAGTTACTGCATACAAAGCAGGCTTATTAATTAGTCGTCGCCTGAGAATTAAACAACCACTGACTTCACTACGTATAGCTTGTAAACACAGAACGAATGCATTTCTATGTGTGTTTCTCATACTCACGGCTAAGACTATCACGACCTAGCGATGTAAAGGAGGAAATGTTCAGCATGAGACAGCAAACTTTAACGGATGCTTTCAGAAACGCCATTAAACATTATATTACCCAATTTGTGCCCAAATTTACCTAAATATGGCAATTCCTACGAACTAATTATATGGCACATTTAACTAGGGTAATCAGATTAGTTTCATTTATTGCAAACATTCTAGTTTGAACTATGCGCACTATTACTAAACCATAAACCAGTCCATATTATCTCATAATATGTGATTATATTTGGCGGCGGCAACTTTAAAGAAGAAAGTTAAATAATAAAAATGTACTATCTAAAAGGTTTTCCAAAACACCAAAAAGAAAACACTATAAGTTAAGTTCATTTTGGTCAAACCGCCGCTCGATGCCACTCATTACTAGTTTTTAAAGTCAACGTGATACGGTGTGCCTACCACCCTACGTATCTACCCCATGCCTGGGAAAACAACTCGGAAATTCACCACCAACTCAAAGACGTGCACCAGTCAAAGTAGAATACATGCTGCCTGTGGCTTTGTCTAGAAATTGAGACTTTGAAGTCGATTCTAAACATTCAAGGAAAATGAACCTAAATATCTGGGAGAACCGAACCCCAAAGATTTAGTCAGAGCTGGATTTAGGGGAAGTAGATAAGTCTAGTGACTTAGCAATAGTGTGACACTTCTCGAGGTTGAACTTGATAGCCTAGGCTTACCTGGAACAAACTATATGGTCTCCCCATTGTCTTTACCTTCCTCTAATGGGACCCAAGTAAAATCATCATGAATACTTTACAAGACGACTTTTGTGGACTGCCTGTGCAGCTGAGAGAAAATACATTTACACAGATTTTGTGAACATACTAGTGAAATGCAAAGAACAACTACATTCTTTATGTTACCGATGTTTTAACAATTTATACATGAATGATATTAGAGGATTATTATTGTTATAAAATATTCAGTGGTCTAAACATTTAACAGCTCTCCAAGAATCTGATCTGAGAATTTGGTTTTCGATTTTACAGGTTGAAAACTATTTACATGCTGGAAAAGTTACATTAAATTCCAGACGACACACCATGCTGGAAGGTTGGGAATACGTTTAAAAGAAGAGGCAGTGATCAGCGAACAGATTTCTTCTCGATGTGTAACTTTTATGTTTTTAGGGACTTATCCAGTTTCTACAATTTTGCATGTAAACTCTCTTGCTAATGATAGGCTAAAGAGTAATGACGCACATTGGCTGGACTAAATAAGGGACTTTCAGAAGTTTCCTGACTTGGGTATAAAGGCTTGTAGACATGCCGCGACCTTTATCAGTAACTTTGCAAGAGACTCCTTGGACAGAAATCAATGACAATATTCAGACCTTATCAAAAACCTTTACAATAACTTTTACCTTCAAGGTTTGGACGCCAAATTGTGTGCGTGTTAGTGCATTCGTTTCTAGTATTTCGTTTACAAGCTGATTCCTTATTGGCTATTCATGAATAGTACCTACAAAGACACCATGTGTGCTTCTTTAAATGTGCACGAGAGAGACTCTTTCTGTTAAAAACTTTGCGCTATTATATTGATACTTATCTTTTTGTACGTAAAGAAAAAAAGTCGTAAAACTTTCTCTGCTTTGGATACGTACGAACACGTGTGTATAACTTGTGACCTATACGAATATTGCAAAGATGCACGTGACTGGAAAAGTCTTGGTCTCGATGCTTCAAGTGAACAATGTGAGATTTAGACCCGTGATAGGCACAGTGACAGACGAGCACGACACAGGTGAAAGCCAAATTTAGGACAGCAGTTTTGTCTTTGGTATTAACACCAGTTTAAGACCATTCTGGGAGGAGACGTAGTGTATATTCTCCAAGACGATTATAGAGTGTCCCTAGAAATGTTAGGACACCTCACTTCCATTTCAACTTTTATATAGCAATTTGTTTGTTTTGCATTTTGACCATTTTTAGATTTGCATGTCATCCATGTACATAACCATGTTTCGCTTATATATTATTGTGTTTATTGTCAAATTACTATCACTGAATAAACGTGTCTTGAAAATATATCTTGTCTTAGCTATGTTATTTTCAAAATTATAAACAAATTTCGCTATGGCTACCTCTTTCTACTCTATATCGACCTTTACTCTCGATTTAGAGCGTTTGATTAAAAGTCCCAGAGATATATCTCAAGCGAAAGTATTCTCCAACAATTATGAAGTCTTTGGCTGACGTAAGACGTTGCCACTCAAACACCATACGCTTAATTACCCACCAAACCCAATTATTCCAATTTGAAACATTATTTTGCCAGGACGGAGGGCAAATCGTTTACACTTCCCTATCGACTTAAAGAAAATAAATCCATAAAAACCTTCGACAGGTTTTGTCTGTCTCACAAATCGTCTCTACACAACATCCATTTATTGTCTTCTTCCAAACAAATGTACTGCAACCTTGTGCTAGGAAAACTACATGTACGTGCTCCTGTCTTAGTAACCAGTCTGGAGTAAGTTTTACGATGATTTATGGTGACATTACATCAATTACTTCTAAGCATCTCTCATATCCCTTACCAAAACTACACACTTTTATGTATCAACACAAAGTATCCTTGTTGAAATTGGCAGATTCCAGAGTCGATGCTCAAACCATAAGCAAATCATTTGAACCCCTAAGGAAAAAGCCCTTTCCCAAGGACCTACTTCAAACAAAAACCAGTCACAATCAGGTCAAATCCCCAGAAAATAATGCCAAAAAATAAGGAAGCCATAGGAAGAATGCAAACGTTATTTACAGAACTACAGCACCTTTTGTTTCTTGCCACTGGACGAGAGCGTGGTTGTCATCATCCAGTCTATAAATTAGAAGAAATGAACAGCTATGTATTAAAAGGAACTTTCTACTTTTCGAGTTACAACGAGTGGCCAAAATGAGGACGACGTATACGACACTTTAAAGCAATGTTATAGAAGAATCGCGACATAAGGCTTGGATTCTTTGTCCCGAAAAATTGTTTGGAAATTGGTAAAGAGAATTGAATGATAAATTAGATTGGGTTGCCAGAAGATCCAACAAATCGATGCTTGCTTTGGAGAGACTAAGACAAGGAGTGATGAATAAGTTTTCTAGACAGACATTTTCGAGGACAACGTCAGACGTAATTGATACAATTTCATTTTATTGTATATCAACAGCCTAGGGATTAGGACTGCAAGGAACCGATTCTCTGGTACGTGTGAAAAATAAATGACCTAGATCAGTGGATTGAGAGTTTGACTCCACAACTTGTCAAACTTGTAAATATGTTCTTGTTTGAAATTCAGATGTTGACTTGTTGATTTATGTTGGAGAAATTTCTTGTTGGGAATAAAAATGATATATTTGGTAAATTTAGAGATTCCAACATAGATTAATTTTAACGCCTGTATTAAGCAATTAAGTGTTACGTTATATTGTGTAAGGAATTATATTTATTTGTATTGTACATTTCGCAGTGTTTAAAGCCTTATTTTGAGTAAGTTATACTTAATCAATATTGGAGTCTCCTAAGTTTATGAAATAAATACAGATAAAATCACTTTACAAAAACAAAACTCTTAGAAGATCCAATAATTTGCAAGATTGTATAATTACAACTAAACAATATTAAAAAGATATTCTAAGTGTAACAGAAATTGGTGCTCTCAATGTCCAAATATAAGAGAAAATACTTCTTTTAGTAGGTCGAATACAAAAGAAGTATTTTCCCTACCTTATAATACTAACTGCGTATCAAGTAATGCCGTATTTGTGATAAACTGTTTAAAATATAACATGCAATATGTCTGGCAAACAATTCACCAAGTTACTAAAAGAATGAATAATTATCTCGTTCATATAAAAAATTTTAGAGATCATCAGTTCTCCAGTAATATTTTAATGTATTTTAAAACCAATAATCACTCTTTACTTAATGTTTCCTTCATGTCAATAGAGATTGAGTTTGCATGCCTTAATTGATTCATATAATAAAGTTATTGGATTCATAAGTTAGGCACTTTCTATACAAATGGCCTTAATACCAATGCACTATTTAAAATTGTATATAATTTTAATAACAAAATTGATATGTTGTATATACTTTATATCCATATAATTGTTTCCATTACTGTTTTGAATTTAGCAAGCAACACATGATCTACTCTCGACTGCGGTTAAAAGAAGGTGGAGTTTGGCTTGAGGTTGATTGAACTCACAACTTTAATAATAACTAAAATCGTGTTCAGTTTTTCCACAAATAAACACATTCCTTTCACGAATCAAACAATTATGTTTTTGTCGGGTATATACTCAATACAGTATGAAACGTCTGATGATTGTAATTGGTTCAAGTATTAACAGCCCTAACAAAACTAACACAAACAAACAATATCACTCCAAATATTGAATAACATTGGATTGACCTCCTTAAATGTTTATAGCTTTAAGATGGCTGTATATTTCTTGTTCAATTGCTGTTCTACATCCAACAAATGTAGATTGAGGATAGTGACCACATCTTGATTGATAAAACATGTATGTCATGGACGTGTCCTTTGACTTGCAAGATATGAATTTATTTACATCTGATTTAGACTTTATAAAAGGAAGCACCATAGAGCCAAATACCAGTTTAAGCAGACCGTTCGTTTCGTTAAGAATGATGCAGAAAAAGAGTGGTAGCATTCGTCAGCTGATTAAAGGTAGGCTTCATAATGTCATGGCAATAACTCTGTATTTCTAGCCTTTAATCATTAATAGCCAGTAAGTATTAATTATAATATTGCCACGCTAGCAATTAAGAATCGTGTGAGCAATCATTTAACGTGCCATAGAACATTATATGACAATTGAAACTTGCTTCAAAAATGTAACCACTACTTTTTGCTCCTCATTTGAGTTTTGCTCAGACGCGGCATATATAAATCATACAGTTCGAATCAAATGCTACAAGTTATAATGAAGACTTGTTTTCACAACTTCATTTTTCAAGTTAAATTTGTTGACAGGGCTTGAATTATAATTTAACAGAGCGGCTTTACATGATGATTCAGCAGACACAAATATGCCCGAATTCATCAACATCATTTTGCTACTTCTGTAATGATCAAATAATTTGTTTATTAAGGCTGCTGTTTGGCAGACAGGCCTGTGATGCTCCTGCCATCTATGTTGGTACTGTTGATGGCTATCCAAGTGATGTTTGCCTGCCTTTGTGAAGAGATAGATTGGGAAAGCGTTATGCGCCCCGAACAAATAAAACAAGTTTGCTAAATTTTATATAAGTAATGTAGGATTGACGCTTTTACTTAAATACCAAAATGCAATAGGAATGAGAATAATATTAATGATGAGCATGGTGATCAATGTCGTCGTCGTAATTCTAGTTACCTTAGTGTACATTTTGATACTCATCGATTGGTAAAAATCATGTACCATAAAGAGTATAAAACAGGTTTGTTAAATAAGACGTAAATGTATGGGATACTCGTTATTACGGAAGAAACATAAAACAATTGGAATAGTTCTGATGAGAATTGTAACGTTTGGGGTAGTCATCGTAATATATAATCAAATAATTGTAATATATCTTACACTTAGTACTACCTCCACTACAACTAAGTCTATCGCTGTCATAAAGCATTCTCTATCAAAATATACTATCAAGGCGACTGCTAGTTTTTCTCCTACTACTACTATTGCTATGCTAATTTCGTTTATGTATTTTGACTATTTATTATCACGAATTTACAGAATGTCCCACATCCACTAAAATTATCTCAATTATAGGAAGTTACCTTTCAATCAGCGATTCGTGAAAATGTAATAATTGTATAGAAATGTCATGGTAACTATAGCAATGAAATGTATAAAAACATGAAACATCAGTCAAGTACTTAATACAAATGTGTTAGTCGTCGATAGAGCTACGAAACAAATTGAAAAACGAAATCTTCGAAATGATGTTTGGACTGTCGCAGCCTACGATGTAGTCTTCATTTTCTCATTATTAATAGTTATCTATATCTTTGCGTATATTTGACTTTGGTTTAATGTTTCTTTGGCTGAAGATTCAGAACTTCCTATGGGTTTGCTTAGATTACATGAATAGGCAAGTTTGATGCAAAATGAGTACTATATTTGCTTCTGTTGGTCTATTGCGAAACACAGCAGCAACAGACAGTTTATACAAAAGAAAAAAGTGACCAATTGTCGGTAGAGCTAAGAAGCAAATTGTAAAATGAAATCTGCGAAATCATTTTTTGACTCTCTCAATCTACGCTTGAAGAGCATAACGACATGCTCTCATTTTTAAGTTTGATTACAATTCTGTAGGACTATTATTATAATCAAAATAAAAATGTCTTCCTAACCTATTAGATATAAGCCTTAGATATATTTGGATATATTTATCATTGAACCATTGGCAGTTTTTATTGCATATTTTACATGCGTTGAAAATTATTAGAAACTATTTCATAATATATCTGTCTCATTGCTAACCAAATCTTTGGTCTTGTTAACATTGCGCTAATAATATATTTATTCAATACATTCATCTATACCTAAGTGTCTGCATCTTTCAATTCAGATTATTGTAAGATCATGTATGGTTAATTATCCAAAACCGCTAGGACTTCAGTTATCAAATTTCTCTCTACAATTCGTCACTTAGTGGTACAAACCACTTTAAGAATTGATTTTGCAAATTCATTTCTTCTGTCTCACATTGATGAAGTACACATCATTTGATGATGTACTCGTCATCAATTGGAATGAACGGCTCTTTTCGAGCTCTGACCAAATGGACACAACACATTTCGATTAAGTAATCATACCTCCCACAACAGAGAATCCTTCCCTTTCGAATTGTATTAAACGGCCGATAACTGTATTAAACGACCATTTCCAATTGTATTAAATGAACGATAATTTCTTCAGCTACACTAAATCCTAATAACTATTAGGAGTGTCAAAATTACAATTTAGCATTTGATTGAGATCGCTAAGTCAAAAGGCTCAGTTGAGAACATTGCAAACACATTTCCATGAAGGAAAAATCAAACGTATACAAGAGAAATTTGGAATCGTGTTTCAGGATAACTCATACAACTTTTTTCTGTATTTTAGTAATCATGGCTGGTGTGGACACTCAATATCCGGCTGTCGCAGTGAGCGGTTCGTCGACAACAATGCACCGAATGTTGTGAGTAAAAAATCTGCTAATCATATTACCATATAGCCATGAAGCGTCTTATATATTCAATATATCAATACTTTTCAAAGTTACGGACAGGGAAGAAACGATAATTCAGTTTTACCAACGGATCTAAAAGATCTACCTTGAAGATAAACGCAAGAACACTTATAATTAGCAGAAGAAAAATCAATACAACACATGTTTATCCACAGTGTCAATGTAGTCTTTCCTAAGATATCATCGGTGTCAATTTTGTCTTTTCTACATAATAACAGTGTCAAAGTAGTCTGTCCAACCATATTAACAGTGTCAATCAAGTCTTGGCTACCAAATCAAAAAGTCGGCGTAGTCAATTTTTTACTCTTCTAATTTGTAACTTTATGCTTTAACAATTGGCTGGTCTTAATACCATATAAGAAACTGTTCTGATTCAACACTCTCTGATCTTCACTCTCTGATTTAGAACTCTCTTGAGAATGTTGCGTAAACATGTTGATTATTTTCTCTTTTAAATTGATACATGTTATGATCATTCATATTTTTACTTAATAATATATTGTTGTAAAGGACCATAAATGTTTACCGGTATCTGCGTTGCATTGTTTGTGCTTGATCTATTATCGGTTATGTTTGTTTTACATATTAATGGTGCAAGAGTTCAAACGTTTTTTTTTTTTCATCGCACTGGCGTGTTAAAAGTTTTCAAGGTGATTGATATTGTGAAGAGCTTGCACATAATTTTGTGATTCACACCACGTTCGTAACCTTTGTACTTATTCTTAATCATCTTAATATTACAAAGGTTTGGTGTCTAATAACCACGTATCTGTAAGTTATATTGATACCATGCCAATACTAATTTAAATAAGAACATTTATTTACCAAATTAGCCTATTTAGGTTTTCATTTTATAATAAAGACATAAAAATTTTCAAAACGATATTGATTCATCCAGAATACGATAGATAACAATATATCCATTATTTTTCGTGCAGTATGAAGAAGACAGTGAAATATTTGGTTAATTCCTGAGTCTTGAAAAGATAATCAAACAGCATATTGTTGTTAGGTTCGAACAAAATTAAAAACAAAAGAGCGATGATATAAGCTTTTTACAATTCTAATTTATTTCCTTAGAAAAATAAAGTAAAATTGAGAAAAAGGACTTACGGTTTACGAATCAAATCCAAACTTAATCTAAGTTATAGAAAGTATAAGTCCTCTCAACTAAAACTCCTAAATGAATTAAAGGTCTGAATCACGATTAAATTCAAGATGGAACACTATGACGTATTTGATAGTCAACTTTGTCCTGATGTGTCAACAGGTCTTACTTGAGTCACATAGAATAATATTCTAGTTTGGAATTACGAATAACGTTCAATACATGTCGTTGTCCATGAATCAATTTAGAAGCACTTTTATTCCTTGTAAATAAATTACTAATTCCCCAAACAAATAAAACTTCAACTAAAACTGGTCACAACTAAACTCTTTTAAAGCACAACTGGCTAACTCTTATGAAAAAAAGAGTTATACAGTAAGTTACAATGGAAAACTGATTCCCGTATAAGAGTCACGTGGTCATTTTACCAAGGGAAAAAATGTATCAATATTTACATGCTTATTGTCACATATTCTAGGTATGGTCTTAACTAAAGTCAATGACTTTTACTCTGGAATTTTTTTTTCAAAGTTTCTTAGTAGAAGTCTATCTAATTTCTGAATCAAGGTCAAAACAAGCTACAGTGTTTCAATTACTAATTGTTTATCAGGTCAACCGGAACTGAACCGAATTTTTAAAAATATATCAAATCCAGTGGACAAAGTTATCATTAAAATAACATGTATTGAAATAAAATTTAAAAAATGTATAACTAAGAAACATGTAATGAAATTACATATACATAACATTGTTTTGTTAATGTTCTCATAAAGGTGTAAATATTATTTCCTATTCATATTGCTTGAAAGAGAAACCGTTTAAGTTATTTAAGATGCAAAAGCGTCTGTATGTATGTGTTTAAATGGGACTATTGCTTGTTTAATATAAACTGCTCGTGGAACTTGGGTATTCCTTTGAAATGACCTATTAGGTATGCGGCAATTACCAAATACGATATTGTTTGTCTATATCCAGCAAATTCCAAGTCTTATGTGTTGCTGAAGTCTTTTGAGCATATATTAGGTTAGGGATCGCTAGGGACACATGTCCGAATCCGATCAATATGAGCCAAGTACAGACATAACACAGAGAAAGTGTCTGGCGTTTGCTGCTCCAAATGTTATACTTACTATTATGAATTAGCTAAACGAAGTAAATACAGCATTTAGTCAAATACAAGTTATTCCATCATGTTCTGCATGTTAGGATTGTATAATAGACCCGATGGGTTATCGTCGCAAAATGCACATCTCACAAAAGAAAAGAAAAAGCTGACATAGTTTCAGATAGCCCTATCTCTATAAGAAGCCTATTTTAAAAAACAATATATTAATGTCAAAACCGAGAATCAAAACGTCCTTATTTAGAAAGTATTAGACATCATCCGATTGATTTTGTCTATAATAAATTTTATGTGTTCAAATTTACCTTAGCAAATGGCCTTCTTCCAATTAGAATTAGTCGTACGTACTCCTAAACCAAACGTGGCGAGGACCAAATCAGTGGTTATTTCAATTTACCTTCATCGTGAGGTACTTTTGATAGATTATGTCGATCTCCAACCAACACGCAACCGTTATTGCAATGCAGTGACTTGCATTTTAATTGCATCCAATAAAAAAGGCCATGAGTTTAATTCTAGGTTCATACAATACTTTTGTAAAAACAAAGATTTGTACTGTAACGGAAGCGAAGAAAGTAGCGTTGTGTCAAAGCTTGCCGGCGTAAAACAGGAAGAAGAATTCTAGTTATCTCCCTTTTGCCCTTTTCGACACATAAATTGAAACATTCTGCCGCTAATGTAGACAACCTAATTCAAATTATAATTGGATCGTCCGTTTTGTGCCATCTGTTGAAGAGATACAACTGTTCTTTGCATTATTCAATGTCGAATCAGTAGGACTATCGGAAAAGCGCACATAAATATTTAATTTTATCAACGATCAGAACATAGACATCTTTTTCTTGACCGAAAAATGGCTAAAAACATCAGGCGATGAAACCAAGTGCACAGACCTAGCACTCACCGGTTACTCCATCAAGTCGTTTTCCCGCCACTCCCGCGGAGGTGGAATTGCTATCATCGCAAGGAACTCCATGATCAAGCGTCTTAACTACACTTCAACTTTCAATTTTGATCAAACATCGTTTGAACTAGTCCAAACTAAACTCATACTAGAACATCGGTCAATCCATTTTTCTGCCTCTAACGTCCTCCTCCTAGTAAAAAAAAAAACAAGTTGTCAGAATCTCTCTTTTTGGAGCAGTTTCCGGATTTCCCGTGGTATGGAAATTCTATAGGTCGCAACCTAATTATTCTTGACGATTTCAACTTTCACTGTGACGGTCCTGAACACCCATGCATATCGAAAATCCTAGATTCCATTCAAGTTTTCAACCGCAAACAGTCAGTTAGTCAACTCACCCATAAACGTTCACATTTTTGATTGGATTCTTTACAGATCTGATGATAATATTCTACAATCCTCCCTCGTGTCCCAGGAACTTTCATTAGATCACCTCATTTATATTCCATCTTGACGTATCAGTCCCTAACCCAAAACCTGTATTCGGTACTAAACAGAAAAAAAACTAATGCAAGACATTCAAGCAAACCTAACAACTAGCTAACCTAGTACAGCAAAACAACTTGAAAACTACTTGCTTTCTTTGCTCGACAAACACGCCCCAGCAGACAAGTACGAAGCAGCAATTCTGAAGTGTTCTCCGTGGTATAGCAGTGTTAGGCACCAGCTTTGCACTGCTAAAAGAGACCGTCGTAAAGCTTAGAGACTTTTGCTTTAGACCATACTCACTATTCATAAGCAGATTTATGATGCCGCTAAGAAGAATGTCACAAAGATAGTCCATGCAGCGAAATTGGCTCACTACAGTACTAAGATCACAGAACGTTCCAATTGCAAATAGCTATTTGAGATTATTAACAAGCTACAGTCAAGGAACAAATGAACACCACTTAGAGCTACCTTCTATCGAGTCGATCTTCTGGACCTGTTTGCAAATTGCTTCCGTGACCAAGTACAAACTATCAGAGATAAACTTGACAACACAATTTCAGTTGACTCTTCATCACCATACAGTTGAGATACAGAATTTCATTGGCAACCATTGGCAGCATTTGAACCTGTCTCTATGGATTTAGTACGTACAATCGTGATGAAGATTGCACCAAATTGATGTGAATTGGATCTCTTTCCGACGTCACTGCTGCATGAGTGCTTGAATCAAATATCACCTTCATTAACATATGTTCTAAACACGTCTCTCTCGTCTGGGAAATTCCGATCATTTTACAAAACTGCCATTGTGAAACCTCTGCTTAAGAAACCAGCAACTGACCATAATGATTTAAAGAACTACCTCCCAGTTTCTAATCTCCTGTTCATGTCAAAAATCTTAGAAACGTTGTTCTATCCCAACTTGTATCTCGCCTGAATTCAAACATTCCTTTTGGCAATGTACAGTCTGCATGTCGCCCTCGCCACTGTATCGAAACCGCTCTTCTGAAAGTAGTCAGTCAACGACCTTATCTCTGCTTTGTATGGTGGAAAGACTACAGTCCTCATTCTCCTTGACTTGTCTGCAGCATTTGACACTATAGACCATGATATATTGCTTCACCGTCTCCAGAATGTATTTGTCATTCTCGATATGGCCTGAGTATGGTTCAAGTCTTACTTGGTCAGCAGGACACAAATTGTCCACAATGGAAAACTCCCATGTCCAGTTGATCTATGCTTGGTTATTTCACAGGGGTCTGTTCTTGGACCTGTTCGTTTCATTCTGTACACTCAGCCGCTCTCATAGATCATCATCCAGTGTCTCATAAATTGCATGCTGATGACACCCAAATATACAAATCTAGCCATCCAGATGAAGTTGAAACTACCATCAAGGACATAGAGAGGTGCATTTCTGATGGGAAATCATGGATGGCATGTAACAGTCTGCATATGAATGATGATAAAACTGAAGCCATCCTGATTACAAAACAAAGACTTTCTCATTCACATCCTTTACCTTATACAATAAATATCAGCAACACCAACATTAAATTCAATCTGTCAGTACGAAACATTGGCGCCGCTCTTGACAGTACTCTCTCATTGCATCAACATGTCATGAACATATGCCGGGCTGTATATCTTGAACTGAGACGCATCAGCTCCATTCGCAAGTATCTGTCAGTAGATGGCACTGAAACACTTGTGTGTTCCTTAATACTTTCACGACTGGACTTTCGTAATTCAATTCTGTCTGGTTCATCTCAATATCTACTTCAGAAACTTCAAGAAGTCCAAACCACTGCTGATCGGATCATCCTTAGAACACAATTAGAACATGCCTCTACGCTGCTTTGTACCCTAGTCTAGTTATCCATACGATCCAGAATGAAACACAAAATTTGTTCTCTGTGCTACGTTTCACTGATGGGCTCCAGTCCAACTTACTATCTGACCTCACTCATGTGAATACACCTGCAAGATGCTTACGCTCATCTTCTGACACTCGCATTCTCATTATTCCCACTATGAAGTTGAAATCATATGGACAACGTTCTTTTGCATACCAGGGCCCAGCAACGTGGAACGAATTGCCCAATGCACTTAGACACAAAGACACAGTGGTCATTCAAGAGAGCAATTAATACCCATATTTTCAACTGCAAGAACGGTCATAATGACCTAATAATGTATCATTTGACCGTATCCTTACCTTAACAATTTACATGTTTTCTCTGTTTCTAATTTTTGTGGTGTTTGTTTTTATTTTAGTAATCATTTCATTATATATGCTTTTTATTCCTTTTAAGTGTTTTCAAATGTTGTAAAGTGTTTAGAGATTCTAAAGTTTAGGCGCTATATAAAGTCCTCGTTACTATTATTATTATTATTATTATTATTATTATTATTATTATTATTATTCTTATTCTTATTCTTATTCTTATTCTTATTATTATTATTATTATTATTATTATTATTATTATTATTATTATTATTATTATTATTATTATTATTATTATTATTATTATTATTATTATTATTATTATTATTATTATTATTATTATTATTATCAGTATCATCATTATCGTCATCATCAGCATTATTATTATTTTTATTATTATTATTATTATTATTATTATTATTATTATTATTATTATTATTATTATTATTATTATTATTATTATTATTATTATTATATTATTATTATTATTATTATTATTGTTATTTTTATTATTATCAGTATCATCATTATCATCATCATCAGCATTATTATTATTATTATTATTATTATTATTATTATTATTATTATTATTATTATTATTATCATCATCATCATCATCATCATCATTATTATTATTATTATTATTATTATTATTATTATTATTATTATTATTATTACTGTCAAATACGCCGATATTAAATTTTTATTGTATCACCCTCTATGTGCCCCATTGATCATGAATATTAGATATTTGATGATGTCTTTATTTTTATTATATAATGAAAAGTTTACTGCCGTACAATAGTAATACATATTTCGAATACATAATATGTTTGTTATGACTATTTCTGGCCCTGTATAGCCCTATATTGTTCTTGAGGCGCAAAATTCACATTCCGTCAATCATTCAGTCAATATATTCTATCCATTGTTGTCAAAGGGCAATATGTTATCGTTATGTTTAACATTTTTAAGTCCAAGTCTGAAGAATTTTGTATTTCAGTCGAGTTCAAGAGAGAATCCCGATCAAGTTACCTCCAATGTAAATAAAACTAGCATTGGCATGTTTTCTTCACAGGAAAAAAAACAAGGATCACTGTCTGTAATGGTATTTTTCACATTTATATTTTATGGATGGGCCTAACAATATAACCCTGCTAGATTCTGTTAGACAGTTTCTGATGTTTACCCCACACAATTGCAGCCCTCATTTACTTGAAGACCCTGTGTATGTAATGTATGGTAATTCTATTATGTAAATAATATACGTTAAGATATGTACATTTTACGACTGAAGAGCCACCTCAATATTCCACATGACATGTTTCTATTGTATGCGGCCTCGGCAGCCTTGAAACGACCACAACTAGTCATGCCAAGTATTGAGCTCATATAGTCCAATGTTTAGAAAACCCACATTGCATGGTGGTAATGCAGTTTGCTATGAATCTATCTTGTTTTCAAAAGGAATATTGATGCTAATGCTGAGACGCAGGTGCCTGACGATAATGCAAAATAAGCTACTTCTTATTATTTTTGTGTTAAGTATGAAGTTCATATTAACTGCCTTACCCATTAATATCCACAACCTCAAACCATCGAGGTTAATCTTAACAAGTGTGCTATTTACTTACAGAAGAATCTTTTGTAATTTGTTTTTAAACTCTTTAATTATTTAACACAGTTGTGTTAAGTAAAACTACAGTTGGAAACTAAACCAAACTTTTTTGATTGTTAAGACCTGTCTGGTCTTTGAACAGCTTTATGCTCTAATGTAAGTGGTAATGATTTAATGAGATTCATGGATTCTTGTCCTTTATTGCAAGAAAGCTAAACACATTCTATTGAGACGACCATACATGTTTTGCATAATTTGACCAATGCCAGTTTTATGATAACGATAGTTGAAGTAATGCTCTCAATTCAACTTCACGTTCGAAATTACAAGCGTGTCAAAATATAATAGGCCATTTCCTTAATGGATTTGTTAAAGGTAACTGACAAATCCCTTAGTCGCACTTGCTTACTTGTACTACTACGAATTGGTCTTTTTTAAAATTATGATTAGCATTTGATACAAGAATCGACCAACATAGTAGGAAATGGAACTAAGGGCACTCCAACAATTTATCCTGCAGCAAAAAGTGACATTTATGTTAAGCAAATGTGTTAATATTGTTATATTTAATAATAATTGTCATTTCAAGATGATTTCCAAGGCCGATGTTATTGTAATAAACAAACAATGATCTATCGATGTGACATTTAATCGTTGGTAAATATTCTGTCCACTGTTTTCTCATATCGATTCTATCATCCAATTAAAGTCGTGTAATACTACTATAATATACGCAGATAACATACACCTTCCTATAGTTTAATAGGATATGACTCCTTAACTTTAGACTTTATCAAAAGGTCTTCGGCATAGGAACTACGTCAAGCTATAGTCACGTGATCACCTAAATCCTTATGTACAACTGCGAAACATCTAATCAGGAATCACGGTTCCATTATGCCTTCTCCCTTTTTTATTTTCAGGTCATTGTTAGTTTAGTTCTCTTATGTAATCCAAGAAACAGAATGGCCTTAATCTCTGCAATGTTCATCAACTGCTGTCAGGCATTCTCGGTTCATGTTCTAGTGTTCTTTAACGCTGAGTCTGTTTCCATAATGTAATTTATACCGTTGTCACGCTAGCGTTAAAGATGACGCATCACTTCTTACTCTAAGAGGTTTGATCGTTTGGTTGTACCATGATTGAGCAGATTGTGTTTTTGGATCACATTGACTCCATAATTTCAGAAGATATTTCGAATACTTCCAGAAGACCACCAAAATATGGGAACCTGACAGTTTATCATGTGTCTCCTCGCTCCTTCAGATGTTCCTTCCTTCTCCATTCTTTTGCAGTAAAAACCAACATCTAGTCTCTGTAATCGTTAGCCCTGAGAGCTTTCTAAATATAATCGAATTTAACACCCGGTCGTCTTAAACGTTGACAATGCTTTCATCATTTCACCACATATAAGTTATGTTCAATACTGTGGATGGAACTGAAGTTAAGACACAGGTCTATACGTGAGGGAGAGGTTGATGAAATGGTAACATTTTTTCCTATTCATCTAAAATATGAAGACAAATATTCAAAATGTGAACAGTAATATCCAAAATGTTAACAAAACTATTCAAAATGTGAACATAAATATCCATAAAGTTAATTGCACATCCTCTTGCATTTCATAAGTGAACTTAATTTCATCAGTGGAATTGGTCTGCTCCGTACTATTTTCAATATCGTCTTCATTCGTCTTGGCATAAGTATTAGTGGCATGCAGTGAAAATGACATTGTGTTAAAAACTCCAAATGCCGAACAGTGATTACGGATTCCAATTTACATCGTTGTATATAAGAGTTTTGTCACCTGGTCAAGATTTAATTTTTCACTTGATTCCAGTTCAGAAATCGATACTCTGGCAATAAGGTCGAAAGCGATAGAGTCATAACCCATCAAGCAGCAGAAAGTATCTATTCTTGGTTCCATTGACTCTGAAAATAGGTGTAGCAGGTAACAATTTTCAGTCTCATTTCTTTATATATATATATATATATATATATATATATATATATATATATATATATTGTTACGTATATGTAAGTTATTTACTTTTGTCTTAGTTTAAATTCTCTTTTATATTATATTTCATTACATGTTTTTGACGTTCTAACATTTTTCATTGAATTTGACATTTTCCGAGTAAATTCAGTTCAGTTATTACTAGACTAATAAATATATAGTTCATATAGACATTCAGGTTTAATCTGATCTAGTTCCTGACCTTGATTCAGAACTTGACTCGTTTAGTATTATCGGATTTGTCAAGTGTGGGCGTGAAATACGGCATATAATCTTTTATTGTCTTGTTCGAACTAAGTGATCACGTGACCCTACCACGTGATCTATTCTTAGACTCCATAAAGGGTTAAAATTTAGCTTTTAGTGATTATATATCCAGTCTTAAATCATAATTCGGGTGAAAATGTGTTATTTTGTGTTTCCAGTTTAAAGTTAGATTTTTGTACAAAATAGTCTATTTTCCCTGAATACTTTTTTCTAGTGCTCATTTAAATGTTTGGAAACATATATTTAGTTGAAATTATTCGAAATGTTAAAGCCAGAATTATATTCTTCCTTCGTGTCTCAACTAAGGACAGTTGACACGTCAACACAAACAAGTTAAAGAAGACGTCATCTCCTTTCATCTTGGAACTTTGTCGGGTTTCGAAATGTGCTTCACTTAGGACCTTTTGGTGATAAGACATACATTTTTAAATTCTAGGTTTGCTCTTTGGATTATATTCATAGAAAGTAGATCCATTTTCATATTGTACCTTGATTTTGCAAGGATATAAACTATTTTGTCAAATTTGCAAAGTTTGTTGGATTTACTCTTCTCTTTGTTACTTTGTACGAGGCTTGTCATGAAAAAAGTGTATATATATATATATATATATATATATATATATATATATATATATATATATATATATATATATATATATATATATATATATATAAAGTCAGACTGACAGACAAATACGGTGACAAAGAGATTCATACGCATTAAACAGCAAATGGTTATAAATCATTTAATAAGCTATCAGTTACCTTAGGCCTGGAAGAAATTTCCTATTATTACAAGGAACCGAGGCAAGCATTTTTTTGATTTATTTCACAGGCAGATGATTCTGATTTATGTGCAACGTTTTTAGAATAAAATGTTATACCTTTCAATAACAGCACAAGTTCACTCAATAGATAAAAAGATTAGAAACACTCGAAATCGTAAAGACAAACACTTATGCATAAACAACGATAATCAGAAATCCTATTGATAAACTCCTATAAATGGATAAAGAAAATTGGAAAATATACTGACAAATACATATGCATAGATAAGAAACAATGGATATATACAGATAAACAATATATATATATATATATATATATATATATATATATATATATATATATATATATATATATATATATAAACATGGATCAATGGAAATCATACAGATAAATACATATACATAGAAAAGTAGCATAGAAACTCGCACAGATTAACTCCTATAAATGGATAGAGAATATTTTAAAATATACAGATAAACAAATACAAACAGAAAAGAAACAATGGAAGTCGCAGAAATTTATATTCACATAGACAGGGTACAATGGAAATTATAGATAAACAAATATATATAGACAACAAACAATGGAAACCATACATATAACCTATAATACATTGGAGAACGTGTATATATATATATATATATATATATATATATATATATATATATATATATATATATATATATATATATATATATATATATATATATATATATATATATACATATACATATGTATAGACTAGGAACACTGAAATATTATCAATAAACAGATATGATAGACAAGAAAGACTGGATAACCAAACAGATAAGAGATATACATAGACTACGAACATTGGGAATGTACATACGAACACATATACGTAGACAAGGAACACTGGAAATAGTACACATAAACAGGTAAAATGAAAACATTTGAGCTAACAATGGCAAAACATTTGACATTATATCCTTTTTCCTTTTAGGAGATACAGACACTGGTGGTATTTTTCACGGCACTAACTGTACTATTGAACCTTTTGATGGCGGATTCTTCAATAAAAGCGGCAGAGAAAACCTCCTTATCACTTTATGGGGTGAACGAGCTAATTATACTTAGGAACATCTACTCGGCATTGAAGATTTTATGGCATGAACGATGTTTTAATATTTACAGAAAATCTGATTAGCCTTTAAATTCAAGGTTTTCTTGCCGTCTATCAAGATATATCTCAATGAATACATGAATAATTATTACAAGCGGAATAAACATATTAATTAATTATTAGTGTCTTCTATTAATCTGATTTATTCTAAATCATGTTTATCCCTCATTCTTTCTTTCCATTACGCATTTATCGGTATTTTGCTCACGAACGAGAGAGCAGGACTGTTATTTCCTCTAAAAAGAAGAAAACAATTGTCGTTTTCCAAACTTTATTTAAAGGTTAGTGTAGTGTTAGGACTTGTCAGTCTTGTGTCAGTATAATGTGAATGGGTTGACATGATGCTTTACGTCTGTGTTATGGTTGCTTGACATCACTATAAACCGTCACACAGCAGCCATCATTGCTATATGACAGAGATGGTAATGTTAAATTACAAATGTTAATCACACACAAACACACACAAACACACGCTCAAAACAAGCAAACACACATACAAAATACAGACAGACACTACCTGATCCAGTGGATGCGTTCGCAAGTTCTGGATATATTAAATACGATTTACTTTGTTGAAATGTGATCGATGTCTAGGGATGCCAAAAGTCACTTGTAATTGGAATATCAGTGCCTATATAAACATTTTTCAGAGAATGGCTCAGGGATGGTGATAGTTTTTAAATTCATAAATCACAAACTCTGACTAAGTTTCCATTTGCTCAAACTAAATTTTCATACTTAAAATTATTATTTGTCACACAACGTTGAAACCGCTTTACTTCAAATATGAAAAAAGTCAATGAAATCATATTTAATTGACATTTGTATTTTGTCCGATCTCATAATATTTCAAGAAAAGCAATGTTAGCCACAAGGTCCTGATGTCAGCAATTGTCCAATGGTAGTGAGTAGCAAGTTAATGTTACTACCTAGGAGCATCACAACTACTGTTCCATCAATCGGATTACCTTATAATTATCTTCGATATATGCAAAGAAAATATTTCCCAGACTGAATTATAAAGTTACAATTTCTTTCATTCTATAGTGTATGTGTTGCTGTCTACCTGGGTAGTATTTGATGACAGGAAAATAAGTTGAAAAGTACAATATTGAAAGAAAGATAAGTTTTATCAAAACTTATAAAATTTTAACAAATCCCTTGAGTAGTAAGGGGTCGAAACTATAATTTGCTTATTGTGGTGTAATGTTAGAACTGGAAAACTTGCATCATTGGTATTTATCCAATATATATGCATGTTATATTATTGGCTTGCAGTCATGGTTTTGAAAGGATGTAGTGGAAATAAATAGGATTAAAATGATCGCTTTTTAAATCTTTTATTTGAGTTAAGAATATATTGGCTATAAATGCAATGATGAATATTTCAAATATAATTTATAAAATGTTTTTCAAGAAGCTACCATTTGAAACCGGAGTTTTAAAACATTAAACTCTTTGACCCTTTCTGTTCTTAATGTTTGATTTATATTTTTGATGTTCATGACTTGAATGTTATAATGGCGTACACACAAAATATAATTCTGTGATCCAGCATAAGAAAGTTATCCGTGGATTTGAAAAGATAATCATGGTTTTCATTAAGGAGTGACTATTTCTCGGGGGAAATAGATGTCTACTTTTAAGTTTAAAATATGGCACAGAGAGCTGTGACATCATTTAATCCATTGACTAATATGGATATCTGAATTCCTTAGTGTGAGTTATGTTGCAAAACGGTCTGGTGACACAACAAGAAATGGAAAATATTTGGATACTACATGTTCGCAGTTCTGTACTGAATTCACAAGGTCCTTAATTTACCTCTGTACAGTGACCACCTCATTATGCTCCCATGTTCAATAGGTGTGGACATTCCATTTGTGACATCAAATGATTTGGCTAACTTGGTGCTATCTGTTCTGTCCGTTGATTTTCATATTCGCCAAAACAATTCTTCAACTTAATTGTTAAATTAAAATTTCTTTAATTATGCCAAATACGTGCTATAGTGTTCCTTTGCAGTTTTAAATAACAGAAAATAAGAAAAATAAATTGAAAAAGTAGATAAAGAGAGAATAATAGGTCAATCCGAATTTTTTAAATTTTAAAAATAAAATTCTTTGTAAATACTAGATATTAATATATTAATTTATATCTGATTTCATTTCTAATCTTTTCATCAATATAAAATTTAAGCAGTATCAAGGAGCGCAGAAGGAAATTGAATTCACTTTTATGTTAACTTTTCAGCCAGGGTAACATTACAATCTTTCTGAAGTAAAACTTGACACAGCTGCACATTCGGAGAGTACAAATATGTTTAAAATCTTTAATATTTCACTTTACGGAGATACAAGGACACTTTCATTACAAATTCGTCCATTGGACATTTTATAGTGGTGAGTGTTTTTGACCACATAACCACATAGGATCGTAGAATACCTTTATAACAGACCCTTTTCTGAAGCATGTCTACTTTAGCTATCATTAATAGCATCATGTGACATGTGTTAAAAGTTTAGCATGTAAACCCTTCCAGCAGCTTGTTTATTCATCCCAAATCCTTACATTTATTGTTTTTTAGTTCTTCTATCAATTGGTTAACTGCGATTAAACCAAATTTTATGATCACCACTAAAACATACTTTGAAATGTATCTATATATGTTTGCATAGCAGCTCCTGGGCCAGTAGTGGTGATTTTGCTATAACGTTTCAGGTTTATATAGCTCACCACTAAGTCCTCATTGTTTGATCAATTTAAATAGTGTTGATTTTCATTAGCATCTGTGTCTTGCTTTATACAGTTTCTCTTAAACTTCTTGATGTTGTTCGTAGGTGCCATGTAATGCTTAAGAAGTATTGCGTTAAGTTAGTATAACTGTGATCAAAGGACATCCCAATCATGATGCAACAAATTTTAACAAAATCAAAGCAATTTATACAAGAACCCCAAAATCAAAATACGTACTCCACGTAGTTAGTAAATAATTTGTTTGTCACCTATTTATATCTCACCTTCAGCTAAAGGAAGATGATTTTTTAATCAAAGACTTTTAAACCTTCATAGATTTAATCCGTTTATTAAGTATTATGCAAGTGACATAAAAGTCACACATTTGACCTACAATGTCCAGATTACAGCAATAAGCTAATATATTAACAGCTTGCATTGTTGTTGTTGTTAGCTTTAATCCCATTACTCTGTCATGAATCATTGCACTGGTTGCAGCGACGGTTGGGAAAGTTTTCTTATCCAGCATACTGATTATGACTGGTTTCCACAATCCATTGGGTGAAATTGGCACAAATATAATTTCCTTTTTATTTTTTGTTTGATATAAAAGATAAATAAAAGTGATAGATTTCAAATGTAATACGAAATATGCTGTATACTCTCCTACTATCAAGTGGAATAACATGCATATGATGACCAAGTGAGCACAAATTATGGGTAACCTATTCAATATGTTCCCATTCATTGGACACATGCTTCACTTTACAGAACATTTACAATTTGCAATATAAGTATGATTAGGAGACATTCATCATAAGGGCGGAGGGCTGAACATAGAAACAAGCGCATAGAAATTTACCAGTCTTTCAGAAACATGAAAATAAATTTCCAAATATATATCAGCAGAATAACAGCATTCACAAATTACATTTCGTTGACAAAACTGACGTGCACTTCAATTAGAAAGCAGGAGATGACCAATTTGATGTTAAAGCAACCCTGACTGTCACTTAGTATATTTTTGTTAGCGGAGAGGATGATTCGTTAAAGACATCAAGCAAAATATAATAATGATGACGAAAGCTGCTAAACACCTTCTTTTTTATTAAAGTAACATCTCTCAAATAACCTACTTCGGCATTTCTCGGCTGCCATAATGTTTCAAGCAACAACAATAGAACTACAATTTTAATTTTGCTTTTCATTCAGAACAAGGCCCAAAGAGTACGTCTTTTTTTTTCCATTAGCTGATTGTGTCTATTTTTTGTTTCCGACCCTAGTACTATTTCTCTCCACCAGGAGTTTTAGAAAAGTCAGACATTTTATAATTTTTTTTTAAGATTCACGAAATTGATTGCTGCATCTAGTTTAGGCCATCACTTGGCACACTTCGTACATTGTATATACTAATCATCATCTTGTTTCTAACTTCACCCACCCCTAAAGACGCTACTTACCTGCCAGTACATTAATTTTAAAATCAGAGCAGTAGAAAACAGATATGAGAGGGCGGGAGTCTACATACCGTGGAAACTGATAAGTTGCTTCTTAGCAGTTCATTTTGTATAAATTTAGCAAGAATTTATATAATCATTAGAGTATTTAACCTGCCATTAGTGTGGCGTTGTATTTTCTATTGTTTATCTCTGGTCATAATTAATTCATCTTTTGTGTGAAAGTTGAGATTCTGAAATTTAATACATTCAAAGTTTAATGAATGAGAAAAGATAAAAAAACCAGGAAATAATAACTTTTCAAACTCAAACCTCATTCACCTCAGTTCGGAATAGATAGGAAAGTTCTACCAAATATAGTTCTTAAAGCTAACACAAATATGAAGCCATGTATCAATATATTTTATAGCAGAGGCAAGCTCGTGGCCAGGCAATTAGGAGCAAACTACAATGAATAGAAGACATGTTTTTAGTTTAGGCGTAATACAGTACAGGCGCACAAAAGCAGGAAAAATAGTACGAACAATAACAAATTCCACTGAGATGAAGCCAGAAACAAACTGACATACAATACTGGAGGCTATTTATTATATATCAAATATAATCATATTTAGCTGAGATACCCCTTTCACAACTGAGTTGGAAAATATCTACAACATTGGAAAGATTATTTGTTTATGTGAGAAATTGTCTTTGCCTTCTCTACTTCGTACCAATATATTTTTTAAAAAGATTTATTTCTCCTCTAGAATTTCCGATAGCAAAGACATAAATAGTTACAAAAAACTAGAAAAGACTGGCATTCATTTTTTAACCTAACCCCATTATTACAATCATCAAGTAAAATGCTGAGACAGAAAACACATCTATGACATATTTTAGAATATCGTTTGATGTAATACTTTTCAGTCTGAGTACAGTTGTGATATTAAGGTGACTAGGTTGATTCACCATGTTGCAGCCATGACGTCATATTGACTCATGATAAGTATGAACCAAATGTAAACAAAGTGATTTGATGCGAGTGTTTTTGTGGGGGTGTTTTTGTTCATGATAAATAAATCCTTTATATATTGACCACCCTCAGGATCCTATGTTACCTGATAAGCCAATATTTTATAAGGAATCATATACTTGTATATCTCTCCAAAGTCGTAGATGTTGATATTTCGTAAAGCCTGTAAACGGATATGGATGCAAAACATTATTTAGATAGAGCTTTGAATTGGAATTAATCTCTTGTTTTGTTCTTAATGGGTTCTTCATCTCATATTCCGCGAATTTTCGTTTCCTGTTCCAAACTAATTGAGATAATGGCGGTCGTACTTTGTTCCATAGGTCCATAGGCTATTTCTTTCACCCCGTTTCTCGTTAATAATTGTTACCAAAAGATCATCATATTGTTCTGTTTGCCATGTGTTAATGCTATATTGTGTGTATTTGACTCCCTGTGTTTTTGTTAAAACTGGCTTCCTAATATGTTTCACTAATAGTTGTCTAAATCAAATATAGTTTTATTTAAAGAGAAGAAGAAAGAAAACAATAATTATGAGAATTTTTTTCTCTTCTCGTCGTTTCAGAATCCACGTTTTTCGTTTTGAGGTTAGTTTTTAACTTTAACTGATTCGTTTGATGAATGAGAGACATAGAGTGTATAGTGCAAACATTAAAACTTACATTAAAGCAAATCCTTCCAGTTGTTTATATGTTGTTGTATCTGTATGGTGTGAGTCTGCCACGTTTTTCTCATTTTTGCGCACAAGTTGTGTCTTATAAGAGGAGATTTTTGCTGATATATCTATTTCTTTAGTTGCTATGTATTTTGTTTCAACATGTTTCTCATTTATACTGGCTGTACACAGATCGAAAGAAAATTAAATTAGAACATTTAACTTGAGAAACTATATATGGGTATGCATATTTGAGTGTTTGCCGTTTTATTCTTTTGTAGACTGTTAGGGAAAACCTTATATTTTTTCTAACCGCGGTGGGGAAAACTAGTTCAGCTTGGTCAATAACAAGGTTGTTGCTCTAACGTTTGAAATTCGCTGATGCACTGTGATAAATTTATCTTTGATTCTACCTAATACAACACATACTACTTGATACACGATACGTGATTCTAGTTACACCAATACCAACAGTTGCTGACTCCGCAAGTCCGCGTATAACATTTAAGGTCACAAACGCGCTCTTGTATTTTAAGGTCTGAGCGCTTTCTTGGGTATTTCATTCTTTTCATTTTTCCAGTTCGATTATTTGTTCACATCAGTAAGCCTAAGGGTTCGTCTGAGTTCTCCTATTACTATCACAAAGTACCATCTGATGACAAAAAAAAACCTTATCGTGTTACATTATCACGAACACGTACAACGATTCCAAGTTGGACTCGTGTTGGTTTAGGCACATCAGGGTGATTGCAGTAGTTTTTCTACTTGACCCTTATCAATATTATATTTTAATGTATCTTGTTACACCGCTTTGAAGCAGATATTCATTTACAAGTGAAACAAAATCACTATCGGTGTAAGTTTCACTCCATCGGTACAAATTCATCAATCTCATTACCGTTATCAGAATCCATTACATATATGATGTTAGTGATACTATTTGAGTTTAAAGACAAACATCGATGACGGATAAGCATCCTTCTGGATAAACGTTGAATGCCTCCAACCGAATTTCATCTCCAGCGACTAATTATACTGGTACTATGTATCATTATCTGGATAGTGTGATATTGGTAGTACAATACAATAATCAAGGTATCCCTGATTTTTTAAATTTACATTACCATTATACACCACCCACCTTTATTTCCAATTTTGATAAACGACTATTAAACTGACTATCCGAAATTTTGTTCCAATTTGTCAATAACTGCTGAAACCCTGAAATGTATATTGATAAAAAAATCAAGTTTCTGTGGTCTGGAAAAGGACAGCAGGCATTTGATAATTTCATTGTCATACTCAAGAGTGTACCAAGTCTTCCAGGTTATAATCTCATTACGAAATTTCAACTGTCTGTTGATGCAACTGATGTTGAGATTTCTGGTGCATTTGGTTAAGAAGACAATAATGAAATTAATTTGTTTGCATTCTATTCGACTAACAGTGAGTCGAATATGAACAATGTACGGTTTTCTAATCTTTCTCTGGATAAATCCGTATGTTGTCCCTATCTTCATATCTAAGAGCTCAAAAATCGGAATAATTTCATTGTTAAAATTTGCCGTATACAGACAGCGGAGTTGCTGAAGGTAATACGTTTTGCAATCAAATTCTGAAGACGGGGACTGAATCATTCTTCCAACCGTACAAGACACAGAGCGTTCTGGTTGTGGGCCTGTCAAAACGATTCTTATCTACTATATGAAAACTAAATTATTTACTAGCAAATGTATCTTGAGGGTCTTTAAGCTTGGCATATATGCTGATATAAGTTTACCCATTAGCACCTGTTATTTGGATGACTTTATCTCTAGAACATTTTTGGAATAAAGAAAACAACAGAAACACTATGCACATTTTAGAGTTAATGAGCTTTAGATGGATTCCGTAATTTTACTTTTTCTCGGAAACTTTATGATGTGCGCGTTTAATTTAACATGTAACTGATCTACTGCTGACTTCAAATGATCATATAATTTAACAACATAAGATAATAGTAGCAAAATAAAATGCGGCTCCTCAAACAAATGAGTATTTGGACCAGTACTCCAATGACCTGGCCGGATGAACTTTATCATTGAAAAAAATGCTTTTTTAATAAGTTAACATGCGGGATCCTCAACCAGATATTATCTGAGACAGAACTCAAATGACCTAGCTTGATTACTTTTCTTTATTGAAAAGGTATTTTGGTGTTCTGACCAAGTTCTGATATTTGATCGAAGAAACGCCTTTTAGTTTGCTGCTGAACGAATAAGAGGTTGGAAAGATGATTTAATACTATTAATTGACAATATAGTTTATGAAAGATATTACTGAAGCTATACAAAATTAAACATCTACTGTTGTTAAAGTTAAAACAAAATTATAAATAAAAATATTTACAAAACATATAACCACAACATAACCACATGTGAACTCCCAGATTGCCAAACAGTATTTAGCAATCTCAGGTGCATTATAATTAATCCCAATGTAAACATCCATGTAAGCTCAGAGGATATTCAAAAATAGACGAAATACACGTGATCCTCTAGATTGCCAAGGACATTCTAGATAGGCCCATAGGGTTATTTGGACAGACACAACCCAAATGTGAACCAATAGATTGCCAAAGAACATTTTAGAAGGTTAAGAGGGCGATCTGGAAAACAGACAACGGACGGACAGTACAGTTACAACCCATGTGAACTCATAGGTAGCCAAATTGACATAATAGCAGGCTCAGACATACAAACTGATCAACAAGAATTTAATTAACTTAACTTTAAGGACATCTTGCATACAAACGAGGGCCTTCTCTACGTTCAACAGATTTTAGCACTGTCTCCAAATCAAAACACGGGCAGTGCAAAAGTATACCCATGAGTGTGTTCTTTTCATATGTTGAAGTATTGGATTTTGGAGGACCAACAACATAAATAATATATTGTATATAAACTGACTAATACTTAAAAGCCTAAATATGCTTACACAATAGGCGTGGCTTATTCGTTTTGTAGTTTTCATTTTTATCTTAAATATCCAAGGGTGAAAACCTCTACCTTAAGATAAAAGGAAGACAAAGTTATTTCCCTTAAAATACAAGGCAGACATGAAGAGTTATCTCCTTTAATGTATTAGAAATACAGACGGTTATCTGATTTTGTTAAAAAAAAAAATCATCACCAATCACTAGAGCATCAACAGTAGCCATCCAAAATTGATTGATTATCGTGTTTATACAAATGAAATTTAACTTTTCCATTTACTTTTCGACATCATTCGAATAACTCTCTCATTACTTACCACCTTTTACAGATATAAACGACACTAAAATTATGACTACTAGGGATCAGTCTGCTTGCATGACAGTCACAAATCTTCATATGAAGAACACAGTGCAATAGAAGGAATAAAAGTAGAAAAATTAGAACAGTCACAATCTTCTCTTTAAATTATCCACTCATGTATAAATATATATATATATATATATATATATATATATATATAAATATATATTTATTACACTAAATATATATATATATATATATATAAATATATATATATATATATATAGATGCAATAAACTGACGACGAACAGTACGAACCTAGTAATTAACTAGCCTAAGCGCTTTCGACTCTTAACGAGTCTTTTTCAAAGGCAAATACAAAACATAGTTACGACAAACAAATAAACACAAAAACGTTGCGTTTGTAAACCTCTACATTTCTATCTTCACATGTGCTAAAACTATAAATACAACCAGCTTGTATAGACTAGTTGCGGAAACTAGTCTATACAAGCTGGTTGTATTTATAGTTTTAGCACATGTGAAGATAGAAATGTAGAGGTTTACAAACGCAACGTTTTTGTGTTTATTTGTTTGTCGTAACTATGTTTTGTATTTGCCTTTGAAAAAGACTCGTTAAGAGTCGAAAGCGCTTAGGCTAGTTAATTACTAGTTTCGTACTGTTCGTCGTCAGTTTATTGCATCTATTTTAATTAATCCCTGACAAACGTGATCCCTTGGTGGATCCAGTACGCTTGAGAGGGTTGTTATTCGCCATATGATTTGTATTCTTTATATATATATATATATATATATATATATATATATATATATATATATATATATATATATATATATATATATATATATATATATATATATATATATATATATATATATATATATATATATAATTTGCACACCTGAAATCGTTAGTGGTGGACAAAATCAGTTTTTGGAATAACATTTACTGTTCTCCAAGTTTTCTTTTTCAAGTCTACTATTAAGTTGAGCTCCCTGGCCACAATATTTATATCCCAGAGTATATTTTTCGCCAGGATATTTGCATCATGGAATTCCAGGTAATTTACTTAGTGTATTAGCAATGTTACCACAGCTTGTTGTCTTGCGTGCTGCAACAGATTTATATTGTATTAAATCTCATTTAACGTTTTTAAACACATACCTTTAAGTGAGTGCTTTTATTAATGCGTTTAATCCACAAGTATCAGTGACGTTTTGCACTGGACACAATGTAAACTCACATAGTTATATTTGCACATCATGAACCTGATTGACGTTTCATATATACAATAACAGGAACCAGTCAAGCATTATCCGGAATTACCACACACTTTTCGTGCGATTATCATTAGCCCAACCAGGTGTGCTAAACTCAGTTGTTACTTAACCTGATAATGAGATGGCTCAAACGGGAGAAACATTATTTAGTGGCACCAACCGTGGATGATGAACGATGCTATAATGTTCTTATGGAACTCAATGAAAATGCAAAAGATTTAGAAAAACAACGGTGATGTCATTGGATTAGTTACTGACATAGATGATGCACCATCAATAAATGATGGTAGAACTATCATCTTTGTGGTGTGTGAGGATGTTATGTTTGATCAACAGAAAAATCAGGCAACAATATTTTCATGAGGGAGACATATCAACAAATACGTCATTTAAATGATGTAAATATAGGCAACGATCCCAAAAGTTATGAGAGACATCTGCATTCTTTTAGTTGTCTTTAATGGAATTTATATACATACACGGCGAAATATTCCACACACTTAGTGTTCTGGTAACATGGATATGATTAGGTTTAAAATGCTCAGAAAAGTCTGTATGGATGTGTCAAAATAAATATACATGCACCACGAAAACGATTGATTGAGCAAATCTTTGGTTGAGCAAACTATCAGTGAGAAGATTATTGATTAAATACACTGACTAACCCCAACCAAACTTTTGGTCTAAATTTTTTTGTGCAATTTTCTGAAGCGTTATTGTAAAGTGGCTGAGCCTCCAATTTTATCATGAGACATATTGTCAGGAAATAAAGTCTAGTGTTTGGTCAGGGTAGCCTATGAAGAAGCAATTTTGTTATAGGCCTTGTTTTCAAATAGTTGGTGTGTCGAACGTCGCTGATACTCAGTCATATTCGATATCTATCGGCAAAATTTTTATTTAAGCTGAGCTAGATACATAATGTGTCGTTATAGTGAAAACCTAATACTGATATGACTATCATTTTCTTATCCTTAACTTAAAAATTTCTTTTCGTTTGTTTGGATTACTTTGTACTAGGTCCCATTAGTACAAAGATGAAATGAATTTAAATCACAATAACTTAATCCTGTATTAAAATTAGAGCGAATTGTTACTAACTGTCAATGTCAAATTGACATAACAAAATCACTGAATGGTAATCCTGAACAATTTTGGCAAGAAAATATTGAAAACCTAATTAATATATTTTGTAATGCTTGTGTATGAGCCTTGAGTCATACAGTTGTTAATATATAATAAACATAAAAGAGGACCTTGCAATGAAAACATAAAATTAACTGAATTTCTAAAGTGATTTATTTTTTCCAAACAGGAGTGTCTTTTATGGTACTGGGTAATAAATTTATACTGCAAAAATGGCAGCCAGGCATGCAATCAATTATGTTTGCCCAATTTCAATTACATTTACAGGTTGATCGGCATTGATGATTATAATTACACGTTTTTCGGAATATGATTACAATTACAGGGAGATGATTAAATGCTTAGATTAGAATTACAAATGCTTCGTGTTTGCTAGCTTTCTTTTTATGTTCTGGACAAACATCATGCATTATATAACTGAAAAATAAACACTTTTAACTCAGTGTAAATGAGAATTACATACAAATTAATATGCCCAATGAACACTAGCACTGTTTACATCACAGCCACATCGACAGTCGTTTTGCTCTTTTTAGTTATAATCATTTATAACCATAATTACACTATCTCATTACACTGCCAATAAATGATAATTACAATTACAACTGCAATTATAAAATACGTGATTACAATGATGATTACAGCTCACACTGTAATCAATTACAATCAATTACAATCAATTACAATCAATTTCAACTAAAATCAATTACAACTACAATTGTCACATGTCGCATGTCTGATGGCTGTATTCATGATTGGTTTAGGATACCAAGAGAAATTTATTTCATTAGATACGTTTGGTTTGAACTCTAAACAATTAGATAATCCATTCTTAAATACTGATGTAATTAAGGCCACGCAAAGTTAATTTCCTCATTATCTCTGAGTAGTTATAAAAATTATGGATGTACAGCCAGCACAATATTTTCATTAGATTTTCAGGAAAATGTATTTTAACTATTATAATTTAAATGATTTGAAATTTTAACTTTAAATCAAAATTACTTGATTATTAATGCTAACGTGACAGAGCATCAATCTATTTTTTGTTTCATAAAGAAACATTTACTACAAGGCCCTGAGCTGCCAAGTTTTCTAAAGTGCTCACTGCCATCTCACCTCTGTGTGGGTTGAAGTCTTAGGATTGACCATTGTGGGTATGTGAAAAAGCTTGCAGGTAGCTTTACGTGGGTCGGTGTTTCTTTCTGTTTTTTTCCCAGGTTCTTGCTCCTTCATGTATACTGCTACCATGTATAGCCCATCTTGTGCCACGAATGACATTAAACTCTATAACAATACCAACCACATTGATTATAGTCTCCTATGACAATTTAAGATTACTGGCAGGGTTAAATAAAATAAATTTGTTTCTTAAAATGTGTAAAAGGTGTCTACACACAATATGACAGGCCTACTTAAAACTAAAATCAAATTTGTCTGTTCACATGCCATGGTTGATAAGTAAACTATTAACAGGGCTATATTCTCTACCATAATGATACAGATATAATAAGCATTAACTAGTACAAACAGTGTCTGTCATGAAGAAGCACTGAAATCTCACATATTTGTATTGCCTCTTCTATAAAGGATGTGATTTGCCACCTTTCTGTTAGCCATCAGCATTTTATACCTGCTAATGGGAGATCATTTGCTAGTTTTCTTTTATACCTAATCATCAGCAATCTACATGAGGTAATCTGTTTATTTTCTTTCAGAAACTTTCTATCTTGCTATCTTTCTTTCCAACCCCAGATATTTTACAGTATATTCAAGTACCTGTAGATAAGACGTAATTTCAAGGAATGACATACTGTGATCAGTATGATTTATCTGTTCGTAGTATTTTTCACTACAAAAAACTAATTTAACTATATATAAGATGGTTACCCCTGCATCCCCTGCCAAGGACCAGTTGCTGGCTCCTTTTCGGATCTCATCAATGGTCCATGGTCTCTCCCAGGACTTGTCTCCAGTACTGGCCACACCTATTGGACCATTGGTCTGAAAACAAAAAATTTATAATAATAATAATAATAATAATAATAATAATAATAATAATAATAATAATAATAATAATAATAATAATAATAATAATAATAATAATAATGTCTGGCGGCTTCTAAAATTAAAACCTGAAGAAAAATACAATATTGTTTTTGATTGCTGATACCTTATTGGTGAAAAAAACTGGTCAATATCAATTACATGACTCAGGTTTTCAGGACGTTTGAAAACTGAATGGTTTTGGCCCTTGATCCCATAATTTAAAGTTAAAACTGAAATCTCATTAGTCATTGGTTGCTAGTTATTACCTGAGTGAGCTGTTTTAATATATTATACATTATACTATTTAATATTTATTATTTCCCGAATACAGAAAAGTACATGCACAACAATTTTGCATAAAACAGACAAAACAACAGTGAGACAGACATTATGAAGTTTTGTACAAATGTTTTTCTTTCCAATTAATTATGACTCTATATTTGGTACATTAAAAATATCATTTATAGTTTATTATATTTTGAACCTCTCAGCATAATCTATTTTTAATTACTCAAACAATTTTAAATGCAAAATTACTTTTTTTCAACACATGAATTATTGCACGTTATGAATTGTGACACCATAACCAGTCCAATAGGAACATCTTTCATCAGAATAGTGTTTCAAACAACACAAAAAGGCATATACAGTTTTATCAAGGATGAGCATCACAACTGGTGACTTTGCAAACTATTAAGCTATCTGTCAACATAATATTAGAGTCAGTTATTTCCTTTTTCAACTTTATTTCAACATTTTCTGCAATACAAATATTTAATTAATGGACTTTCTTGACTATAAACAATCACGCCCAAATGTGGATCAACTCTAACATCCTTCACTTAATCCGTGTAACAATGACAGCTTATGCCGTTCTAAACCAAAACAAATGGTGTATATAGGCTATCCGTACTTAGCGGTGCAGAATTTAGAATATGTACCACATTTCCATCAACTGTCATTGTTTCTAAAGCTGTATCTGTAATGTTATGTAAAGATTCTGAGGAAACATTTCCGCTAGAATCATCGAATAGAAGTATGCCCTCAGCTAATTACTAGTGGTGTCTGGAATTTGTAAAAAAAATCATCAAGTAATTTCTTAACGTCATCGTATAATGAATCAAATGACTCTGTCGACGTTTAACGTCACAGATATAATGTGAATGTCTGACTAAACTAAAAAATAACATCGACAATTATAGAGTGAATGTTTAAAAAAATGTCGCATACATATGGTTGTCATTGATATAGTTGTTTACGTAGTTTATGCTATTGTTGCTGGAGCCGAATTAATATTAACAATGTTACAAATGACAGCTCCAGCAGCAATAACAATTATCATTTCAACTTTGAAGACTATCACTGGTATTCTCAGCATTACTGCTAGAACGATAGCTATATGTGCTAATGATAAAAAAAACATGCAGCAACTACAACTTATTCTATATTATCTGGGTATATCTCCACGTATCTTAGTGGCAGTAAAATATCTGACGAGGAGTTCGAAATGATGATGAAAACCTAATGTAACATTCAGAATCGTGAGTGATTCTGGTGACAATAAGCAATGTAAACAAATGGAGAATTAAACAGTGACAATATCATTATTACAACTCCGTGAAAAACTACGACGAAATCAATAAGTTCGACCAATCCTGAATTTAGCATTAACTTTCCAACCGCAAATCCAGTAAAAGATATAGCATTAGAAGAATTGTGTGTTTGTTATAGCTGGCCTAATATCAGATCAAAACTATTTGGTAGACTACAGCCAAATAATTCATTAGTATTTGGAAATAAGAATAAATCTAATGGAACTCCCGATTGGCATATAGCTAGTATTCCAAATGGCAGTTATCAAAAAGAGCAAATCAATAAATAATTCCAGCTCAGAGTTAAATCTATTATATGAAAGGAATAAAAAATTGTAATTACTATTTACAAATTTCACTATCGCGAGTCTGATAAATATTCCTCAACAGCAGATTAAAAATATAGTGTAAACAATTATTTCTGGGACTGGTACATGGACACCACAAAATAAAACCGTCAAACAATCCGTGGAAGTCGCTGTTATTCATAGGTTGTCATTACTTAGCGGTGAAGATTTTATAAAATAATATTTACCATATTTCTATCAACCGATAATTTATGTAGAACTGTATCTGTAATGTTGTATATAGATTCTGAGGAAACATTTACCCTGGAATCATCTGATAACGTATGGCCTCACTTAGTTAATGTTGTCTGAAATTTGTAGCCTATCTGATCAATTAATTACTTAACGTCATATAATAATGAATGAAAATTTAATGGACGATCAATATATATATATATATATATATATATATATATATATATATATATATATATATATATATATATATATATATATATATATATATATATATATATATATATATATATATATATATATGAATGCCTGACCAAACTAAATCATATCTTTGACAATTATATAGTAAAAGTTAAAAAAAATATCGCAGTCGTATGGTTGTCATTGACATACTTGTTTATTCATTTTCTGCTATTGTTGCAGGATCTGGATTATT